>CAUYTI010137684.1:0-33354 GCA_963575145.1 Galago senegalensis | reverse complement strand
CCTCAAGCTACCCCCCTGGGTAGAGTGCTGTGGCATTACAGCTCACAGCAACCTCCAACTCCTGGGCTCAAGCGAGTCTCTTGCCTCTGCCTCCCAAGTAGCTGAGACCACAGGCGCCCGCCACAACGCCCGGCTATTTTTTGGTCACAGCCATCATTGTTGTTTGGTGGGCCCGGGCTGGGGATTTGAACCTGCTACCTTAGGTGTACGTGGCTGGTGCCTTAGCCAGTTGAGCTATAGGCGCCGAGCCTGAGAGATTTCCTTGTTCTTTGACATACTGGACGTGTGTCCCAGTGTGAGCTGCTTCACCTCTTCTGTGGTGGGCTAAGACATCTCTAAGATCCCTTACATTTTTGAGAAAGATTCATTACTTGTTAATAGAGTGGCAGGTTCTGAATAATAATCCTGGACTCTTTTATTGATAAGTTTAGTGTGACCACATCCTCTTTGAGGCATTCCTGGCCCAGTCCTGTATTGGACTTAGACTAGGATGTTCTCCCATCCCCTCTCAAACTCTGCTGTGTATTTTAGATCACCGAAGTGGCCTTGGAGTACAACAACTGTCATGGAGACCAGGTGGTGGAGCGCCTCCTTCAGCACCTTCGGCGAGTGGACGCTCCGGCGCTGGAGTCCCTGGCACTGGAACCACCGGCACAGCTGCCAAACCAGCCCCTGATCTCAGCATCCCCCTGCTGCAACACCGTGGTGCTGCCCCAGTGGCACTCCTTCTCCAGGACCCACAACGTTTGTGAACTGTGTGTCAACCAGACTGCAGGGGGCATAAAGCCAAGCTCGGTCAGCATGCCACAGTGCAGCTTTTTTGAGATGGCAGCAGCTCTGGATTCTTTCTACCTCAAGGAGCAGACCTTTTATCACGGGGCATCAGACAGCATAGAATGCAGCAATTTTTTAACTTCCTATAGCCCTTTCAGCTACTACACTGCATGTTGCAGGACTATAAACAGGAGTGTGGTGGGCTTCATCGATTCTGAACGAGATGTCTTCGAAGCCTCAACCATTGCACTTTCTTCTCTGGAGAAGAAATGTGAGGTTGATGCCCCGAGCTCCGTTCCTCACATTGAGGAGAACAGGTATCTCTTTCCTGAAGTGGATGTGACTAGCACAGACTTTACAGGCCTGAGCTGCAGAACCAACAAGACCCTGAACATCTACCTTTTGGATTCAAATTTATTTTGGTTATATGCAGAAAGACTGGGTGCTCCAAGCTCAACTCGGGTGAAAGAATTTGCCACAATTGTTGATGTGAAAGAAGAGTCTCACTATATCTTGGATCCAAAACAAGCTCTTGTGAAGTTCACCCTAGGTACTGTAGGCAGTTTACTTCCCCAGGCATAATAAGTTTTATTTAACTTGATATTGGTGCCTTTTATTGAGAGGTCTCATTAAAATTGGTTGTGGGGTCATTTTAAATCTTTTGACCACAATTGGTCATAATTTTAAAAGAAGCTAATTTTTTCTGTTGAATGGAACAGAGACTTCCTAACTCCAAATTGGATAAGTTTGTCATTTAGACCATGGTGGGGTAAGAGTCCAGCTTCTTAGATTGGCAATTCATGTCCCATTTCTAAGTTAGAGCCAGTTGAAGTCAGTGGAGACTTGGCAACTGTGATAGGCAGGGAGGCACGCCTTTCTGACTGGACACCTCAGGGGCTGATGAACAGGAGCTTTATCCTAAAAGAAGTTAAACAGCAAGCAGGGAAAAATAGGGCCACCTTGTCTCCCCTTCGGTTTCACAGGGTTAAGTGTGTAAGTATTGAGGTCACCAGTTCTAATTTGTTTTGCTGCAGTTTTATAACAGTTGAGGAGGCTGCTGTGACCTCCAGTGCCTAGATTGTTACAAATGTCTGTCTGGTGCAATAAACAAGGGTAGAGTTGCAAACTTGCAAAAACCACTTTTCATGGGGAGGGGAGGGTAAGGCTTCATGTGGGAGTCAGCAGCAGCAGTGAACTGTCCCATACTGTCCTGTTCCAGGACTTTGCTGACATCCCTGATGTACACACAAGGAAGTAAGAATTCAAAAGCCGTGTTAGTTCAGCTTCATCGGAAATGGGAGGGAGGGTCAGCATTTGCCAAATGGTGAAAGGAGGAATTCTGTAGGGAAGGAAACGTTTTATTTCAAGTTCTACAAAGTATGAAGTCAAAAGTAAACTCAGAGCTCCTGAATACTAGTCCTTTTAGCTATCCTCTTAAATCCAGGTGAAGCTTGTTTCTTACATTAGAATGTTTGTGGAAAGGCGTGTGTAAATATTGATTTTTCTATATCAAAGTATATATTATAAACATGAGAGCCCCTCAGTGTTTAAAGGAACCCTGTGACCAGTCATTTAACGAAAGGCATAATCTATTGATATTATTCCCCAATTCAGGTTTTCTAAAATTACTTTGGTGTATTAGATTTTCTTAAAACAAGACTAGCATGTATTTTTAAAGTAAGTGTGTATTGAATTTTCCTCAGTTCTGTTCAGTAATACTCAAGTGTTTGATGACCTCATAATGTATGCACTTTGAATTTAAGGGCAATTGAAAGAAGCCTTCTTCAGATTTCTTTCTATCTTCTGTATCTACTCAGAAATACCTAACTCAACTGTTCTTTGTCCTGTAGTTGATAGAATTTGTAGGGGTCCTTATAAAAAAAATCTACCATGTGTCATTGTTGATTTAGAAAGTTAAGATAAATCAGCTGTCTCTAAGGGCAGTTTCAGAATTTAGGCTTCATTCAGATTAGGAAATTTTTTGGTTTTGTGTTTCAAAAATGTGGCCAACTGAGTGCTATTTAGATGCTGATCATGAATTCTCTTTAGTATTCACATGACATTCTTTACTTTTTCCTTCATTCTGCACATTTCACTGCCCATTAGGACCTCAAAATGGAGGGAGTTAGAAAAAGAAGTGAAATTCAAAATACTGCAGAGGAGGCAAAGGACTCTGAAGATGGCAGCATTTGTGGGGAGGGTAGAACTGTTGGTTTAAGTTAGGTTTTTATGTAATTATAGACTTTATTTATGTATTTCTTTACTACATATAATTGAATTTATTTTTCTTAACCTTTTAAAAAAGAAACTTGAAGAAGTTTAATAAAGGAAACAAAAAACCATAGCTCCTTGTCCTCAACTTAATGAGCATTAAAACACATTCCACATTATTACTTGTGCAATCACTGCATTTGTAGTTATGCTTAACTTTGTACCTTAATACAACCTTAGTATTGTAGTTTGAATTCTCTTGAAAAGATTGTGGCTTGTTGATAATTTATGTAGTCTAACTTGGTATCTATTTGTGGATTAATCTTTTTAGAAAAGAATATCATACTTTGTGAAAAGTTAGAGCATCTAACACTCTGCATGGTGTTTTGTCATCTAATCACTGTTCACAGAGTTAATACTACCAGAGCTAAATCTGGTGCCACTCTGGCAGCTTTGTTCAAGGCTTTTTGTTTTTGTTTTTGTTTTTTAATTGAGACAGAGTCTCACTTTGTCACCCTCAGTAGAGTGCTATGGTGTCATAGCTCATTGCAACCTCCAACTCTTGGGCTCAAGTGATTCTCTTGCCTGAGCCTCCCTGGTAGCTGGTACTATAGGTGCCTGCTACAATACCCAGCTATCTTTTTTTGTTATTATTTAGCAGGCCCAAGCTGGGTTTGAACCCGCCAGCCCCACAGCATGTGGCTGGTCCCCTAACCACTGAGCTACAGGCACCTCTGTTCAGGGTTTTGCTTATAGGTAAAATGTTTAAAATGTGAGCCTGTGAAGTCATTGCGGTTTCTAAAAGGTAGAGTTAAAAGTAGGCCAGTTACTTTCCTTATACCTGGAGAAGAGTTGATCTCATTTTCTCTTTATTTTTAGAGTCTTTTATTCAAAACTTCAGCGTTCTCTACAGTCCCTTGAAAAGACATCTCATTGGAAGTGAGTCTGCCCAGTTTCCTTCTCAGCATTTAATCACTGAAGTAACAACTGATACCTTTTGGGAAGTAGTCCTTCAAAAACAGGTACAGCATCGCAAAAGAGGCAAAAATCAAGCCATCTATCCCTATTAAAATCATTTCCAAAGCTGCAGTTGTTGGGGTGAGTGACTGTCTTTGCTGTATAGAAGGTGAAGCATATGACAGTCTGATTGTGGAACTTGAGGGAATTACATGGTGGTTTTCTAATTGCAGAAAGTCCTTAAGAAAGCACAAAATTGGAAAGATCTAAAGATGAAACTCTTAATTTCAGCATAGGCATTCTGTTGAATGCCTGCTGGATTTTAAGCACAGTAAGGAACTGAGGAGGAGCCTGTTTCCCAGATGCTAGTAATGGCCTCTCTCCCTTCCCACAGGACGTTCTGCTGCTTTACTATGCACAGTGGTGCGGCTTCTGTCTATCCCTCAATCACGTCTTCATCCAGCTAGCTCGTCTCCTGCCCACAGATACATTTACTGTGGCAAGGTAAGGACTGTAGAACTTTAGGCTGTGTGCCCATGCTCACTTTGTGTGTGTTTGGCTTAGCCATACAATATGTGAGGGTCTGCCCATTTTTCTCCAGCCTCTTGGTTGGATTCAATTGTCATTTGGAGCCATGAGCCCAGCCTTGTTGAAACTGATTTTTCCCTGGTGAATTCTGCATGTTCCTTCCATGATGATGTTTAGTTCTGATTGAATTCAGGGGTGGGTGAGCACAGGTGTGTGGGAATAGCACTAACCTGGTCTCCAGGACGGCCCTCTTGAGACACCAGCCTCTGGAATACTGCAGGAAGGTTGCCCCAGAAATTGCTCACTGGCCCTAGGACCTGGAGCAAATCTTCCACCAGCTCTTGTTTTCCTCTTCATTTGTGAAGTTAAGAGGAAGGATTGATTAGTTGATAACAGTGTGTTTGAGTTTTATGATTTCATGGATACTATATTTAGGCTCCTGATTAAACAAAAAAATTTAACATTTATTTGAAAAGGCTCAAATATAGTTTTTAGATGGAGTAGTAAGCAGTTTGAGAGGGATTGTTTAGATTTAACCCTTCCCCCCCAAACTCCACATAAATTAGAGTTAAATGTAAAAGATAAAATCACAGGAAAAACAGCAGAAGATAGAATACTAGATTTGTGGGTTGCTTTGAGAGAGGGAAACTTTCTGAAGTAGAAGCAGTTGAAAAAATAATGAAAGAAAGATGAACAGATTCCACCGGAAGTGTGTGCAAATAAGGAAAACAGACTTACATGGGAACCACTGATGTATTTTATAGCATCTGTATTTCATCTGTTATATGCACTGTAAGTAATACTTAGAGCCAAATTTGAGGAGTTACTATGCTGAGAGATTTTTACATGTACATGTTAACTGACTTAATCTAATCATAGGACATTCACTGAAACCAGTATGGTTATCACTCTCTTTTTATCAAAGAGGAAACTGAGACACAGGAAGATTAGGCAACTTGCCCCAAATCATATAACCTATAAATGAGAGACCAGGATTCAGAATCAGGCATTCAGACTCCAGACCCTGCAAATTAAAATGGTTGAAGAGACAAGAAATTCCAATATGAACAAGGGATGTGAACAGTTTTTCATGTAAAAAGAGAGAGTAGATAAACAAATGGGGAAATTATAACCTAATAAATATAAATTAAAACAATAATAAAATGTCAATACTCTTATTTAAGAAGTGCTTTTAAGTGGCAGACTTTTATTGATAAAATAAAGTGAAATTGACACAGTCAGATGTAGCTAATGGAATGAGCACATTGCCATAACCCTTTTGGAAGGCATTTCAACAACATTTGCAAGAAATCAACAAAAATGGTTCTACATTTTGACCCAGCTAATTTTACTTTGGAATTCCAGAGCAGCATGAGCTACTTATCATAGCATTATCTATACCCACCAGCAGAGGGAGGAGTAAGGAAATCCTGTCTGGGCATTCGATAGGATTTTTAATTACCTCATTAAAACAAGGCTTTTCATATAATTGATTGGGAAGCATACAGGATGAAATATATAGTAGCTGCTCTCAAAAATAGGTACACATATACACCAAGCCTGAATGAGAATTGCAGAAAGAAGGCCCCAAGAAGCCCAGTGGAATTCCGAGTAAATTTTTATATTATGTTTCTTTTAATTTTACAGTTTGCCCTTCCTTTGAAATAAAAATCAGGAGGAAAAAGTGTGATTATAAAATATGGTATTCAGTACCGGTTGTTTAGAAAGTAGAAATCTAATGTTTTAGGTAAGCTGACCTAGGCAGAGGCAGGCGTGCCATTTTGTTAGTAAAGTTGTGGTAAAATATAAAATAGTTTTCATTTGGTTAGATTATTCTTTTTTTTTTTTTTTTTTTTTGAGAAAGTGTCTCACGTTGTCACCCTTGGTAGAGTGCTATGGCATCACAGCTTGCAGTAACCTAAAACTCTTGGGCTAAAGTTATCCTCTTGCCTCAGCCTCCCAAGTAGCTGGAACAACAGGTGCCCGCCACAGTGTCCAGCTGTTTTTAGAGCTGGGAGTCTTGCTCTGGCTCAGGCTGTCCACTCTCCTTGGCCTCCCAGAGTGTTAGGATTACAGATGTGAGCTACTACACCTGGCCAGTTATATCATTCTTTAAAAAGTGAATTTTGTCATTTCGGATAAATATATGACATTCATTCCTGCCCCCCTTATGCTTTCTCAAACTTCTGTCAAGTTAATGTTTCAAAACATTTCCATCTTTTGTACACTCTATTCATGAATATTGGCCAACCAGCCCTTCCATAAGGCTAGTGCAGCCCGTTTCTTTCTTTCTTTCTTTCTTTTTTTTTTTTTGGAGATAGAGTCTCAAGCTCTCACCCTGGGTAGAGTGCTATGACATCATAGCTCACAGCAACTTCCAACTCGTGGGCTCAAGCAATCCTCTTGCCTCAGTTTTTCTATTTTCAGTAGAATGGGATCTCACTTTTGCTCAGGCTGGTCTCAAACTAGAGAGCTCAAGCAATCCACTTGCCTCCCAGAGTGCTAGGATTACGTGGCTCCTGGCTGCAGCCCCTTTTTTTGAAGATGCTGCTGTGCCCCTGACTCTGCTCAGCCAAGTTATGGGAGCCTGCTGTGTGCCCAGCCCAGTACCAGTTGCTAATGGGCCGGTCCCCTGGAGCAGTTGCATTTAGCAAGTGCCATGTAGATTGAGAACTGGTTGGGTGATTTAGTATAGATGTCATTTTCTGTATTTGGAAATTAACCTAAAATCTGTCAAGAAAATATACTTCTTTTGGCCTCCATCCAGATTTATGACATATAGAAAAGGGTACAAATTGGCATCTTCAGAGAAGCTGAAAGTATTTTTTTTTTTTTCAGAAGTAATACAAGCATTAAGATACTTGGTTTGGGCAGTGCTTGTGGCTCAAAGGAGTAGGGCACCAACCCCATATACCAGAGGTGGCAGGTTCAAACCCAGCCCTGGCCAAAAAAAAAAAAAAGATACTTGGCCAAATCCTGTTAGGTGAGTGACTAGTGAGGTATCAATGAGGCATTTTTTGGAAGTTCATTTTTACTTTCAGGACATTATATTACCATTCAGTGGAAAGCTACATGTCTTGGAAGTATCAAAGCCGAACTTATACCTGGCTGGCAGTATACTCACAGAAGAAGGGGCTGGCCCAGTGTGGGGTGTAGACAGTGCACAGTATTTTTCAATTATTGTGACGATTCTTCAAAGCTGGGGTTTCTTGGGATGATGTCTTAGTTTATTTTGTTCTTTCCCTTTGCCAGGATTGACGTGTCTCAGAATGATCTTCCTTGGGAATTTATGGTTGACCGTCTTCCTACTGTCTTGTTTTTTCCCTGCAACAGGTAATGCTATATTGTTTTCAATTTTAGGCAGATGGGCTCGGCGCCTATAGCTCAACCGGCTAAGGCGCCAGCCACGTACACCTAAGGTGACGGGTTCAAATCCCCAGCCCGGACCCGCCAAACAACAATGACGGCTGCAACCAAAAAATAGCCAGCCGTTGTGGCAGGTGCCTGTGGTCCCAGCTACTTGGGAGGCGGAGGCAAGAGACTCGCTTGAGCCCAGGAATTGGAGGTTGCTGTGAGCTGTAATGCCACGACACTCTACCCAGGGGTACAGCTTGAGGCTCTGTCTCAAAAAAAAAAAAAACAATTTTAGGCAGATGATTTTTTTTTTGTTGAGGTCTAGAGATAAAATGAGTTTAAGATGTGAATCATTTGTTATAATAAAAATGTTCAAAAAGTGTGCCCTTAGGGACATAGGGTAGAAGGGCACTTTTGTGTCAGGATGTCATGGGAGGTGTGGATTGTTTTAAAGACATCTGCTCTTCTCAGAGTCTTTTTCTCACATAGGCATGAGTGTGGCCATCAGAATTTGCTAGCTTTCATGGCCTGTATGAACATATGAAATAAGCAGCGATTGACAAGAAGAGTCCCCTGTCTGTGTGGGGCAAAACAGCAGCGGGTCTGTGAAGCCCTGCCTGACCCTAGCCGTCCTGGGCTCAACCCTGTCCTTGCTTGGATTCAGGGAGCTCTGCTGTGGTGTCTTCTGGCCATGTGCTGTGAGTGTCTGCCATGTGGTTGGCACTTGATCTTTTCGCATTTGCCTAACTAGTATTCCAAGCTGAGTTATTTCAACTACCTTGAAGGACCTTAGCAAAGGGGGAACAGACTTCACAGTTAAAGTCTGTGAAAAGCTGTGGATGCCATTGTTTTAGTATAAAAGGAGATTAACTCTTGGCCCTTAACAGCCTGATAAACTGGATGTTTGCTCCTTTTTGCAGATTGCTGTAGAAGGTTGAGTCCTCCTGAGGACGCAGTCATGTGGTTTTGACAATATCCTCTCTGCAGGGCAGTGTTTGCAGGCTAATTTAGGAAGGTTCCAGACTCAGATGTGTGACATTGACTATTTTAATTTCCTGCCTTTCTGTTTCTGATTTTGTATGGCCACTGCTCTGCTTGTCATGTTTCTCTAGGAGACGAATACCTTCATATCTGTGAAATCATTTCCTTGGTTTTTGCTTTTTATCTCAAATAATTTTTGCTGGAATACTCCTTGTAGGGTCTTGTCAAGTCCTGCACTAAAAACAGAATGTGACTCACCCTATTCTGCTGCAGAGTCGTGATGAGCCTTTTTCTTTCTAAGAAGTGTTTAAATTGCCATGTAGTCAAGGAATCATGGACAGTAACGCTAGCAATTTCATCTCTGCAGGACAGAAGTTGGGTATGTAGTTTAATGAAGTGTAATTTTTGAAGTCCAAACACAGCTTGGAAAAATATTAAAGTTAGAGCACCTAGAAAATGTGTTTGCATGAATGGAATAATGAGAAACCCACAAAGAAAGGTGGCAGGTAGTAGCTTGTGTCTGAGTTGAGTGACTTTCCTTCAAAGCTGCCTGTTGCACTAAACGTGGAGATGAGTCCATCTCCAGACGTATACTGGGCAGTTGCTGCAGCCTCTTACTGTTCTCCTTGAACAGGAGAGGTGAGGAATGTAAATATTGAATATTGAGGAGCCTGTCCAGTTCGATCTTAATTGAAAGAGCTTGGTAAACCAAAGCCTTATGGCTTTGGAATGGAATTTTTCTCATTTCCTAAAAATAAATGGTAGTCAGAAGTGAAATAACCTTATCATTAGCTGGTCTACAGTGAGGGAGTGGTTTAGCCAGAAGGTATAATGGGCAAATGATGTGAACTGACAGCTTGCAAAGAGGAAATGAAAAAGGGTATTTTTTGATAACATGTAATAAGACCTTTTTCACGGTTCACCTGCTTATGCTATTTTAGTGTGTGTGCACTGTGATAAAACAGAAACTTGTGCATGTGCTAGCTGAAAATGTGTGCAGCAGGGAAGATGTCAGAGTGTTGACAGTGATTACTTCAGAGGAGTGAGGACTGCAAGTGATTTGGAGATGCTTCTTGTATATTTTTTATGTCCCTTGTAAATAAATGGTTTACAAAGAACACATTCTAATTTCTAAAAATTATGGAGAAAAAGCAGAGCCTGTCCTCGCTCTGGCTGGAGATAGGAGGCAGGGCTGCGGCCTGAAGGGAGACATAACCTTGCTGTGCAAGGGCATCTCAGGGCCAGTCCTCCCAGTCAGTGCAGACTTTGTGTGACGTGCTCTGGAGCAGACTCTGCGTGACGTGCTCTGGCCTGTTACTGGGCCAGGGAATGAGGGGGTCTGGAGGCCCAGGTTCTACAAAGAGATTCTGATGTGTCCCAGGGGAAGAACCACACTTCTTCAGAGACGTTCCCCACCCCTCTCTCAGGATTAGAGGGGAGCACATAAACAGTGGGATCTTTTACCACCATACTTTAAAATAAACTGCTTTTTTGGAAGTAGTTTGTTGACATTCCATGTCCTTGCTACTTTTAAAAAGCATGGAAGTGGCGGGGTGCTATGATTCATGCCTATAATCCTAGCACTCTGGGTGGCAGAGGCAGGAGGATCACTTGAGCCCAGGACTTTGAGACCAGCCTGAGCAAGAGGGAGACCCCATTTGTTAAAAAAATTAGCCTGGGATGGTGGTAGCACACCTGTAGTACCCCAGTTACTTGAGAAGCTAAGGCAGGAGGATCACTTTAGCCCAGGAGTATGAGATTGCAGTGAGCTATGGATGATGTCACTGAACTGTAGTCCAGGCAACAGGGTCAGACCGCCTCAAAAAAAATAAAAATTTTTAAAAAGCATAGTAGCATTTTAGGGAGATTCATACCTCATATGCTGAGGTACCTTTGCAGTTCTTTCAGAGAGGATAATTCACCTTGACTTTGCCCTAGAAGACCGGGTTTGTGCTGGAGAACTCAGTGGCAGATCAGCCTCTGCAGATTTTACACGCCCACTTCACTGGGCCACAGTGTGTTTTTGTTATTACTTCAGTGGCTGGGAAGCCCCACTTAAAGAAAGCTTATGTGTTAAGAAAACTGTGTTTTAAAGTGGGAGGGGATGGCTGAATAATTCCAAATTATTTTCAATAATCGCAAGGTTCCAAGTTCTTATTTATGTTTGCTATTACCTGGAGGTTTCCATAAACACTATGTAAAATGGGGCATATATGACATTAATTTCCTTGTGGTTTTTATTTGATAGGGAAGAGGCTACCCATTAAGAGAACACCTTTTGTCATTTTTAGGTATTTGGCCACTGGCTTTGTGTAGAGCTTTTAATTAGTAATTTCCTGCTTGCTTCTTAAGAACAATGCAGTTTTTTTTACAAAGCTAACATTCACAGAGCACACTCTTAACTCACTCCTATACAACAATCCCATGGGTTAGGTGACACTCTCCTTGTCCCCATTTCATAGAGGAAGCAGTTCAGAAGCACAGAGAAGTTGCTTATCTAAGAGCACATGACGGTGAGCAGAGCCCTGGGACTCTGCTATGGCAGCTGGGCTCTCAGCTTCCATTCCACTCACGGTCTGTTGGCCCATCTTGTGCATAAATGCATAAAGCTGGTAGTTTTGATTACTGCAGCCAGATTGTGCATGCACAAGTTAATAGATCCATGACAGAAACTTTGGTTATCAGACAATTAAATAACAAGTTCTAAAAAGGGATTTTCTAAATCAGAACCTGGAACAAAGCTGTGGAGGAAAACCTTTTCTTTGGTTACCCTCCATGTTCCGTACTCACAGTTGGGCAGCCTTGATTCAACAGAGTCCCTTGGTTGGTCTCTTTGCCAGAAGCACCTCCCCCAGGCCCAATCCAAATGTACCCTGGGGGCTACAGTTGCCCTTGGTTGAAAGAATCCCTGCCTCAGATAATGAGTAAGAAATGATTGCTAGAGAAACAGGCTGTGTGTTTCAGGTTTTTCCTGTTTTCACCAGGGACTGCGGATGGGCACAATAATAATAATACAGGTGACAGTCCTGCTTCAGGCCTGAGGTGGACCAGTGGCCTCAGTGCCCTATGTCACTGGCTTCACGTTTGGGGCTGGGAGCTTCTGTTTTTCTCAGAGTTGTATACAGAGACTGATGTCTGGTCTCAGGGACAGACATGCTTTTATGCTAAGCCACTTTAATTACAGAACAAGCATGTGGATCATCTGCCCTTTGTAGAGAATTTCTTGCCCAGGGAACATTTTCCTTACTGACTTTGAGTAAGTAAAATCCTCGGGGTATCTTTTCTTGGTAAGAAGTAGATGGCCTGGTCTGGTTTTAGACTAGGCACGTGGGCATGACTCTCATCTTTGATACTTTTCTTTCCTCTCCAGAAAGGACCTCAGTGTCAAGTACCCGGAAGACCTCCCCATCACCCTTCCAAACCTGCTGAGGTTCATTCTGCATCACTCAAACCCGATTCCCCCCTGGAACATGGCTGACCCTCCTACCAAAGAATGTCTGCAGAGCGAGGCAGTTCTACAGCAGGGGCACATCTCCCACTTGGAGAGAGAGATCCAGAAGCTGAGAGCAGAAATAAGCAGCCTGCAGCGAGCACAAGGGCAGGTGGAGCTCCAGCTTTCCAATGCTCGCAGGGACGAGCATCGACTGCAGCGGCAACAGCAGGCCCTCGCAGAGCAGCATCGCCTGCTCCAGCAGCACAGCACGCAGCTGCAGGCCCTGTACCAGCATAAGACCCGTGAACTCCAGGCACTGGCCCGCAAGCTGCAGGAGCTGGCTGATGCTTCAGAAAACCTCCTTGCCGAGAACACGTGGCTCAAGATCCTGGTAGCGACCTTGGAGAGGAAACTGGAGGGCAAGGAAGGAGCTGAAGACCTGCCTCCTCTGAGAAAGGCACACCCCGAGCATTCTGAGCCCTCAGGCACCCCCCGGTTACCCAGCAGCTCCCCTCCACCTTCCAACATCAGCTCCACACTGACGTATGAAAGGAGCAACGAGAACAGGACAGACTAACTCAAAATGACATGAAGAAATCAGAGGTGAAAACTGTACATTGGGAATATATTTATGCAAATTTTATTGAAATTTATTGTAAATAAAGATTTTCTCAGTGGTCTAGAAAATCAACTTGAATGTCATTCAGCATTTATTGAAGAAGGATGATATCCCATTTATTGCACAAACTTGGTAGCTTTGAGACAAAAACAGTAGCACAGTATGTTTGAGGATTTGTCTAAAAAATTAGTCCATATTTTCGTGGCTCATTGTCAAGAGCTCCCTCCCTACCCCCTACTGTCACTTCTTTAAGGATATGAAGAATGAAAGCTTAATTTCTGATCAGTCAAAAAACGTAACAGTTGGGCTATTCAGAAAGAATTCAAAGAGAGGTCATAACTTACTAAGCCATTTGAGTATGTGGCTCTGATGTCTACATTAAAAAAAGTAGCTACTGATGAATAAGAACAGTGAGAGCTGTTATGTGGTTGTTCACTAGTTCTACAGGCATTTTCATTCTCCCAAACATCCCCCACCTGGCCTCTCACCCTTGCCCGTGACATTCCACTGTGCCAGATTCAAACTCAAGGGATGTCCCTGGTATCCAGGAGTAGAATAAAAAAGCCTCCAAAAGTGAAACTGATAAGAAAGCGGTATTTAATCATTTCAAAACCAAAATTTCACTGACAAGTTAACCATAGGGTGAGATGAGTGTGACAGTCAGGCTGGTCAGTTCCAGGGTCAGGCTGGGAGACTGAAAATGCAAATCTCAGCTGCTCTGGGGTTACTCAAGTGTGGAGCTGAAGGAGAAACAGCCTAGGCTTATGCTGCTGGCTTCCGTGAGAATAGAGGTAGAAAGCTTGGTTCTGGAACGCAAGGGGGATGGATCGAACACCCCATCCTTTCCTGACTCAACAGAGCAAACCTTCCTCATCTTCCAGTTGGCACCTTTGGGACTTATGTTGTCCCTCCTGGGCCTGGCTCCAGTGGCTGGATCCCCCCTTCCTATGCAGCAATGTGTCTTGCCCACTCAGCCTGCAGGGCCTCTGCTGACAGCCCATCTGTACCATGGCCACTTCTTCTTGAACTTGGCCACCCTGTTAGTGGCCAATATTGTTTCTTCTCCTGCTTCCTAAGAGTTTCCCAGGAACTCACCTGTGGTGTCATGACTGCCCTCAGCCTAAGATGGCCTTTTGAGCTACCTCCCTCCTCAGCCCCAACTATTACCTAATGTTTGACCCCTAGTTTAGGTATATACTGTACATTTCCTACAGCTACCCCTTGGGATTCTAGAAAGTGGATTAGTTCAACATGCCTTGCTTTTTAGAGGCGGCGTGGGTGAGGCCAGAGGAACTTTGAGCTCAACTGTTAAGGGCTTGCACTGTGTGGTGGAGCTGGGACTGTCTAAGCCAGGATTGGCCTCTGGATCATTACCAAGGATGCTGACACAAATCATGTTTTAATCATAGTAGTTTAGAGTGTGGTTACAGTGGTGAGATTAAAAATCCAAGTAAGTTCACTAAAATGATACCTTGGAGATGCAGGCTACTGAGGCGCTGGCTCGATGAGAGCCACCATCTCATCATCTGTTCAAGGATCAAGTCCTGAATTGGAAATTCACCCCCTGCCTCTACTAAGCAAAGGCTGGCAGCAAGTGGTCCAGGAGCTCGTGTGTGACTACGCACACAAGAAACGACCTACCATTGGCATTTAATGCCTCAAGACCCGTGGAGGAAAGTGAAATCCAATACCCACCAGGTGAGTAGTGATCAGGAAAGGAAGCTGACTTGTGAAAAGGGAAAAAGGGGAAAACCCCAGAAAACTCAACAGTCCCCTCCCCCTCCAGTGCCGAAAATATTAAACACAGAAATAAAAAGCACGTTTTCTTTCTTGGGGCAAATGGGTTTCAGACTGTTTAAAGTAACCAACATGGGCTTTGGCATTTCTGAGGACCAGAGCAAGGAACAGCCAAGCCCACACCAAGGGGGATAGAGTGCTCAGCATGCTTAAGACAGGGCAAGAAACCACTCTGCTACTGGGACACCTGACAGCCCTCAGGATGTGCGTCCAGACTCGTCCTTCACTGGCTCCCAGGCAGGTACAGTAGCGTCCTTGCAGTAACTCTATCAACAGGAATTGCTACTTAACCTGGAGAAAGGAGGAAGGGGTATTCTTCCATCCATTACTAACCAACTAAAATCACCCAGGTACCCTACTGGTAAGCCACTAGACTCTAAACCCACATCTCATCCCTTCACAGACAGACACACAGCTACACATCAGAGACCGCAGCTGAACACAACATGGGCCTTGCACGTCTAGGACCCTCCATGGTCTTGACTCAGCTTGCCATCAGTACAGCTGTAATCAAACCAGTCCCATGTGCACTATATGATGGTTTTAAAAATTAGCAAAAAGGGCTTAAGCACGTGCTTCTGGGGGCCTATTTACAGTTCACAGGTATGTTAGTTCACGCATTACAGTAGTCGCTCCATCAAGAACAGGCTCAGCTAAACATTCAAGTAACAAAAACACTATGGGGCCATGAGCCCCGGCAAGGGCAGGCCTGCCCACTGCCTGCAATGGGCAGCCCCACCAAGAGGCCAGGGGGAAGCTCTGGACAGCTAGGCCCCCGGGAGTCCATGCATGCGGTGATTAAGCCCGCTGAGGCCATGCCAGCAAGTGTCAACCCCTCCTCCCAGACAGCAGCATGTCTGTATGGTCTTGTGCCTCCCAGCGCCTCTCCGCTGGCTGCAAACAGGACCTGGAGCCTTGCATCCTTGTTCAGCCGTGGACTTCCAGACCATTGGGAGTCATCAACTTGGCCTTCCTCTCCACACAAGGTCCCCTGGCTGAGTACTGCACCAGCAGGAAGGGCTCCTTGGTCTCGCCATCCCCCACGATGCTCTCTTCGTCCTCCGATTGGCTGATGCGCTGCAGCCGCAGGTAGCACCAGCAGCCCAGGATCAAGGCCCCCAGGGCGGCGATGGCGATGAGGATGACAATGACCGTGACCACACCCGTGGTGGGGCTGTGGTCCATAATAGACATGGTCAGTGCTGAGCAGGGGGCTTCCTCAGCAGGAAGCAGGTGGGGATGGCTGGCTCAATGAGGTTGGAATTCAGGCAGGACACGAGAGTCCTAAAAGAAAGCAAACAGAGGTCAACCAGGGACTCTGCTGGAGACCCTGACGGCTCCTAACATCAGGTTGGCACTTCCACAGGGCCTATTTTTAATAATGCTTAAGTCTGCCCATCCTGCCTTCGTCCTGGTGAAGAGCAGGCCATTTCTCATTATCAGGCAGGCAAGTCACCTTACTTGGCTGTGGAGCCCAAGGCGCTGGCAGGGGGTTGGGAGGGGTGGGGAGAGACGCAGCATATGGGACGTGGTGATAGCCAAGGCAGGGGCTACCAGAGGGGTGGACACTGTTCTGGCTCTTCTGTTTAGGGTGTACCTTCTGGCAGCCTAGCACTACCCAGTGTTTGGTAACCACTTGGGGACTTTAAAGAGACAGTGGCTTCATAATGAGGGACATGAAAGCAGGGAAATGACATCAGCCTCTGTCTAGAACAGGTGGCATATACAGAACACCTAAGTCCTTCTAGGACTCCTGTGAGAAGGTGCAGCAGACAATAGCCTTTACCACAAGGGCACTGAAGCTGGCCTGGGAAGACCCCTCGCATTAAACACACCACCCACTGGGGAGCTGGGTGGCAGAGTTCCTTGCGTGGCTCAGACAGAGGCCACTCAAGCAAGTGAAAAGGAAAAGCGTCTGGGAAGGTGGAGGCCCTTAGGGTAGTATGGGAGAGTGGGCAGACCACAGCGTCCAAGGCAGGACCCAGACTGCAAACACGTCACGAACATAAGGAAGTAGGTGCCAGCCAGGATGCTAACCGAGCAGGTAGGTAAGAGGCAGGGAGCAATATCCAAGGGGAGTGTTGCTGGCAAGACATGGCCACTGCTAAGGGTGCTCAGAACTCTGAGGACAAGACCACCACCTCTCAGCCATAACCTCAGGCACCACCCTCCACCTGGTTGAGCCTTAGGATCCTCACCCGTGGACAGGGCAGCCAGGGTGTGCACAATGGCTGAAAGTCCCAGGCACCTCTCAAGCCTCAAGGGCCTACTCCAGGTGACTCCCCCAAGGCCAGCCAGCAGCCACCCACTTGACTGCTGGTTTCATGAGGTGCGGAAGCTGGCAGGCTCACCTGGCACCCCTAGACCCTGCACTTCTCTACTTCCCCTTCATTGCCATAAAAGGTGCAGTGAGTAACTCAAACCCAGGGGGTAAGGATGAGGACCAGCCATGTGTGTAGTCTGCACTCGTAACAACTAGATGTCTGAATTCCCTTGTTGTTTTTTATTTTATTTCTGAGACAGAGTCTCTTTGTGGCCCTCAGTAGAGTGTCATAGCATCACAGCTCACAGCAACCTCAAACTCTTGGGCTCAAGTGATTCTCTTGCCTGAGCCTCCGGAGTAGCTGGGACTACAGGCGCCTGCCACAACACCCGGCTATTTTTAGAGATGAGGTCTTACTCTTGCTCAGGTTAGTCTTGAACCTGTGAGCTCAGGCAATCCACCTGCCTTAGCCTCCCAGAGTGCTGGGATTACAGGCATGAGCTGCTGCAGTTGGCCTCCTTTGTTGTTTTTTAATAAGACAGACTGACACAACACAGGTCGACAGCACGAAATGGAGGTTTCCCTTCAAACAGGATAGAACTTGCTATATCCCTAGTAGTGACAGCCTTAATGAGAAATGATTCTTACCCAACTAGAGGGTCTCCTCAGAGGCTGGGTTTTTTGCCTGTAGGTCAAAGGCAGCAGAGTCAACCCCCAGAGTCTGTCCAGGGACCTACCAGGCCCTGGGTAAACTGCAGACTGGCAGGAATCCTGGGCAAGGCAGGGGTGACACCCCTTGAACTTGATGCCTTCTTACTACCTCCAAGGTCCAGGCCACTGCCATCCCTCTCAGTGGGGCTGTCTACCTTCGTGGGCCACTGCAGCAAGGGTCCCTTCTCACCCGTGTAGTGACTGGGTCCCTAGCCACACTGACCTCCACACACTCTCCTACCACCAGGCCTTTGCTTAGGCAGTTCCCTCCACCCAGAATGTTCTGCCTGTTTACCCTTATTCTGGGGGAAACTGTGCCCCCACTCTGGGGACATTTGGCCACGTCTGGAACCATTTTTGGTTGTCATAACTGGGGTGTGCACTACTGGCACCCAGCGGTGGGGGGTAGGGATGCTGCTGAGCATCCCATCATGCACAGGACAGCCCCAGATGTCAGGACTGTGGGGGCAGAGGAAGAAACTCTGACACAGTTGACGCCAGTCCAGTAGGCAAGGCTTCCTCACCCAGAAGTCCAGGGACGGCTCCTTTCCTTCAGAGCATTTGCCACAGTGTGCCGTGGCAAGTCCTCTCATCTTTGCCTGAGTGCCTAAGCTACCCTGGCCTATGACCTGCCACCACCAGCTTCTACAACCCAGCTCAGCTGTCCTCCCAGACATCCAAATGAGATAGGGGACCCCTGTGGCCCTTGGAGAACCTGCTGTGGCTGGATGAGCCTGTCTCCACTTGTGCCAACCTCCATGTTCTCTTCCTGTAGGAGAACACCTACCTGCTCCTGTCCCTGCCTCCCTCAACCCTGGACCTCTGGTCCCCAGGGCCTGCTGGGCGCCTGTCCTCCCAGGGCTTCTGGACAGGAAGGCAGGTCAGTATCAATTCGGAAGGGGAAGTGTGTGTGTTTAGAGGTGGAGGTGATTTGGGGGCAAGAAGTGGGGAATCAAACAATGGCACTATATAGGACCAGGGGCCAGAGCCAACTGCGGAGCCCATGAGACACCCTTAAGTTTAGGAGGAAATCAGTGGCCCCAGGACTAATGAGGAAAAGGCACAGGCAGCCCCAGATCAAAGGGACCTTCTGAGAGAAGTGGTGACCTCAAAACCTTGTCTGTTGCCCCCACCCCAGGCCAGAAGGACTGGGCAGAGCCAGGTGTGGGCCTCTCATCCCTGTGGGCACAGAGCCCAGTGACTAAGCCATAGTCAGGCTCGGCCCACGGCCCCCAGCCCTCCCCTGAGTGTGCTTGTTTGTTCCTTCATTCACTTGGCAAGCATTTCCTGAGAACTTTAAAAAATTCTGACCATGTCGTTCCCTGCTCAGAAGCCTCCCAGCCTCAGAGGAGACTTCAAATTCTCTGCCTCCCCTGCAAGCCTTTGTTGCTACCTGGGGCTTAGTCACCCTCTGCCCTTGACTGTCCCAAGACTGGTTTCTTCCCCTTCAGGACCTGGAAGGCACCTCTCGTAGGCTGCCCTCCCAGACCACTGTGACTCCAGATGCCCCTCCCACACAGCCTGCATCCTGGCCCCACTGCATTGTTTCCCCTTTACCTCTAATTCTCTGGCCAGGGGCTGTGACCCCAGTTGCTATCTGGCACCCCACAGTGGGCTCCAAAGCTGTATGATGAGGGCGCTGCCTGCCCTGCACTCAGCTGTGCACCAGCACACAGTAGACACTCAGTAAATGCTGAGCGTTCCAAGCCCAGGGACTAGTGAAGAGTCAGAGATCACAGCAGCAGTCTCCGCCTGAGCAGATAACAATCCCCCAGGCCACTCCCAGGACCCCGTGCACAGGTACTCACACCTGTCCCAACAGACTTGCAGTAGCCAGCCACCTAAGTGCAGGGCAGGAACGGCAATGGGCTGGTGACTTCCAGGCAGGCCTGAGCTTGTGGAAGGACAACTGTCTCCACACCTGCTGGGAAGTAGAAAGGCAAGGAGTTGGCCAAGAAGCAGAGCCCAGAGGAAACTCAAAGCATTGAGGGCAGATGGCCTGTGGGCCCCCTGCACACGGCTGTACCCCATCCACTGGCTGCGCCTCTCCTGGGCCTTCCAGAGGCCCCTCAGAATGCAGGTGTCTCCTGCAAGCCAGCCAAGCCCTTGCCCTGGTCCAGCAAAGCCCAGGACAGGGGCTGGATAGAAGGGCCACAGTTAGGGCTGGGCAGGTGACCAGCCTGGCATGTCAGAAACCTGGATCACCTCAGAGCATTTGTCAAAACAGCTCCCACTGACTCCAAACAAGCATTTAATCCTCCCAACAACTTATAGCTGCTTCTGCTCACTGGGATCATCTCCTATAGGTGAGGAAACTGAGGCACAGAGTTCAAATAGAAAAGTTAGAAAGCAAGATGGGAGCCAGGTGTGGGGGGCCCAGCAGTGCAAAGTTCTTCTAAGAGCAGTGGGCCCAGGGACCAGATCATAAGCCGAGACCTGTGATCTGTTGGCCCTGGCATTTGAAGTCCATTGCCACCTGCATCTCCCATAGTCCCTGCTTCTCCATGTGCTTTCTATAACTCCCTCTGCCAAGGATAGCCTTGGATCCTACCCTGAGCACCCCTCAAGGGTCAGATAGAGCATAGGATATGCCAAGTCCCTTGGAAAACAGTATGGACAAGCCCAGGTAAGCTAGATTGCCCCTGTTCCAGGCATTACGGGTATTGTTTCTCCCAGTTTCCCAAGGCCCAGAGGGACCAGTAACTCCTCAAAAGTGCAGAGCTGGGTGTCAACCCCACCCCCAACAGTGCTGTTCAAAAGGACAGTCCACATCTGAACCACCAGTGAGCTAAGGGCAGGGGTCTCCTCCTGTCCTACTCTTCCTCCCAGGACCCCAGTTTCTGCTCTAGGTCCTTTTGCCTCTCCACAGATATCCCAACTAAGCCTTATCCCACTCCACTGGCCACCCTGCAAGCTAGGGAGGAGCTGCAGCCAGCAACAGAGCCTCCTCCTGCCCCTGCACCCACTATTGTAGACTGTTTTCATGCAACCAAGCAAGCTGCTCCTTGTGGCCTCAGTTTGTCAGTGTGCAAAGTGGGAACTGAGTTCCTGACCTTGTCCACTGGGTGTGGGAGGAATAAGTGAAAAGAAATGTGAAAATGGAAAAGCCACAGGGTCACTAGGTTTGCATATCACCAACCACAGCCTCCTGGGTGCTACAAGGGCAGTGACTCCAACTCCCAGGAGGGCACAGAGCCTCGCCCAGCCCCAATGCCACAAACGGCCCCTTCCCCTCGGACACTCTGCCTCCTCCTCATTTAACTGGGCACAGCACAGGGCTCAGCTTATCACTCCTACCTGGCAGCTTCCATCTCTGGAGGTTCTTCAAGGGAGGCCAGGTGGGCTGTTCTGGTTCAAGGGAGACGGTCACCCCTCCAGGGACTTGCAACATTGCCCCCAGGTCTTGAGCCATGCTCCTATTACCCACAAAGCCACCTCCCAACTGTGCCAACAAACCAGCCTGAGCCCCCTCAGTTCACAAACCAGAAACATTTCTTAGCATGGCTTCTGACTGGGACAACAGGATTGTAGGGAGGGGTGCAATGGAATGTCCGCTCCGTGCTGGGCCCAGAGCCGGCACTGAGACACAAGGACATGTCACACAAGGCCCTGCTCTCCAAGAGCCAGCCAGGACACAACTGGGAGGTACGCATTTATGGGGCTGTGCCCAGTCTACAGCCAGTGCCATCTCATCCTCCACCCCCAACCCCTTACTCCCCCATCCTCAGGAAGAGACTGGTCCCTGAACCTCCTGGGCTCCCCCATGACAGGAAAGGAAGCTGGTATATGCAGAGCTCTGACTGGGGACTGCCCAAGGTCGGTCAGGGCCTCCCCTCGCCAGGTCTGAGGCTCACGCCCCTACCCTGTGAATTACCCGCTGGTCATTTTCACAGGCTGCTCCAGGGTCAGCCCAATTGGGGTGATAACTGCAGATGCCTGACAAAGTTGGTGGTGATTATGATGCATCCGGCACTGAGCTCAAAGCCTCACACAGAAGTCTTTCTACCTCAGAACTACCTTACTCCCACTAGGCAGATAATGGATCTGTGGCTCAGAGAAGTTAAGTCAATCACCCAAGGTCACACAGTTCAAAAGTAGACGTGCAAGGATTCAAACTCAGACAACCTGGATCCCTAATTTCGGACCTCAACCGTGACTTTTAAAAATGTCACAGTCCTGACACCTCCACGTCCTCACCCCTGGTGCTGAGGGGCTGGAGACTGGTAGGCCCCAGTATGGACTCTGCTGGGGCAGGCTGAGCGACCTAGACGGGGACTTCATGCTGGGGATTCAGGGATGACAACTGTCCCTGCAGGTCCCGCGCGCTGAGCGCGGGCGGCGAGCAGGCGTGGTGCCAGGCGTGCTCCACGCGCACTCTCACTCCACCCCGCCAGGCGACGCCGCTGTCTCCCCCACTCTAAGGAGGAGCAAAGCGAGGCTAGAGGGAGGAAGGGGAGCGGCCCAGGGGGCGACAGCTGGACGGGGAAAGACAGCTGGAGGGGCAACTCAAGTCGGGCCTGACGAGAGACGGGGTGTGGGACGAGACCCAGTAATGCCCGAGCCGCGCAGTCACTGCTGGCAGAAACTGGCACCAAACGCCGCAGCCGGGCCTCAGTTTCTCTACTTTTGAACTGAGCACGAGAGGTCGCCCGGACCTCCACCCCTCAGATCCTTCCTCATCATGCTGGGAGCTATCAGGACCCCCGCCGCTCCCGGAATTTTGAAAAATCTCGAAGTGTCCGGTGTCCGACGTCCGACTCGGGCGTAGACCCACAGGCCTTGCGGGTGAGGGTATTCGAGCCGGCAGGGGAAGAGGATACTGTTCCCGCAAAGCGGCCTCCGCCCCCCGCCGCCTCTTTTGTCCCGATCTCGCCGCAGATCGGCGGACAAAGAGCCCCCGCCCGCGAGCGTGGCCCCCGGAACAGATCCTCCCGCTGAAGCCGCGCCCCCGCCCAGGCCGCCCCTCCTCCGTCGCAGAGACCCCCGGTCTGCAGCACAGCGGCTCCCCGCGAGCCTCCACCCGTCTGGGGCCGCCCCCTGCTCTCCCGCAAGTCCCCGCCTGACCCCTGCGCCCGACCTGCACCCAGCCCGCTCCGCCCCGCTCACCATGGCGCGGCCCGCAGCCCGGCCCGGTCGCTCCGCAGCAGCCGCGCGGGCCCGGCTCCGCCCGCCCGCCAGTCCGGTCCGGCCGCCGCGCACCGTCCGGACGCAGCAGAGCGGGGCGGGGCGCCTCGGGCTCCACCCCAGCTGGGGGAGGGGTCCTCCAGGGTAACCAATGGGAGCTCGCGCAGGGACGGCGGGGCGGGCGGACAGGGGCGGAGTCACGTGCGCTCGCGGAGGGCGGCCCAGGCGGGGCGGGGGTGCGAGCAGCTGGCTGGGCAGGGGCGCGGGGCGGCTTCGGGCTGGGCGCGCGCTGATAGGGCGCTGGTGGGTGTGGGGCCCTTTAGCAGCAGTCTTCACTCGCCAGCCTCCTGCCAACCCGGGTAGGCTGACCTAGTCCCGCCCGCTTACAGAGGGGGAAACTGAGGTGCACAACACGAAAGAGTGTTGCACACTGCACGAAGGTGGGGGCCGGGGGCGTAATCCCGGGCAGGGTCCGGAGAGAAGCATTACCACTGTGTTGCTAGTCCTTACTTGAGGAGAGGACTGGTCATTCATTTGTTCTCTAATTCTCTAGTTTATCATTTATCCTCCCGTTCAATATGATTTTGGAACACCAATCATGTGCCTGCCACGCCAGTCTGTGTATGAACAGACAAGAGCTAGACAAATAAGGTCCTTACCCTGATAAAGCTCTCATTCCACTACGGCCAGGGGCTTCAGGGAATTTGCAGCAGCTCCTTGGCCACTTATAATCATGGTCGTTTTTAACATAATAACCTGTGGTTTGGACCCTACCAGGTACCATGCCTTGTACTAGCAGCTCAACACATTTTATCAAAACAGCCCTGGAAGAAGCATCCCATTTTACAGATGGGAAACCCAACGCTCCAGAGACCTGAAGACCCACAGCTTGTTGGCAATGGAGCCAGGATTAGAGGCCAGGCCTGCCTGCCTGGGAACACAGAGCCACCAGTTAGGGCACCGCAAGAAGGCCTTCTGACCAGAGAACACTGCCATGGGCCCACAAGAGCGGGGTGAGGATGTGTCTTTCAAAGCCTCTGTGGTCCAGAGGATGTGGGAAGATGGGAGGGGACAGGTTGAGCTGAGACCGCTTTCCCAGCCTCAAGCAGAGCCTTGTGGAAGAAGATGGAGGGCCAGTACTCAAGGACAAGGCCTCGCTCTCTCCCTCCCTCCACTCCAATCTCCCACTGGGCTTTCTTTACTTCTTCCAAGCTGCACTGAGCTGTTTACCACCACTGTCATCTCTTAGGCTCTCCCAAGAGTAGTTCCCTCTGTTATTCTCTCTCCTGCTCAATGTGAAATTGTACATATTTGGCAGGACTCAGTGGCTTATGCCTGTAATCCTCATGCTTTGGGAGGTGGAGGTGGGAGGATCCCTTCAGCTCAGGAGTTCAAGACCAGCTTGAGCAAGAGCAAGACCTTGTCTCTGCTAAAAATTGAAAAATAGCCAGGCACTGTGGCAGGTGCCTTTAGTCCCAGCTACTTAGGAGACTGAGACAGGAGGATTGCTTGAACCCAGGAGTTTGAGGTTGCTGGGAGCTAGGCTGATGTCACGGCATTCTAGCCTGGGCAATAGAGTGACACTGTCTCAAAAACTAAAATAAAATAAAATAATATATATATATATATATATATATATACATATATATATATATAAAAATCATTATACATTTTCAAAAATATGTGACTAATTTTTGGTCAGTCTCTCTCAGAACTAGGTCTATTCCATTCACTGCCGTGTATGCAGAACAGTGCCTGGTGCACATAGGTGTTTCATAAATGTGCATTGGACGATCCAGCTGCAGAGCTTCAGGGCTATGCAGGGCACCCTAGCCAGGCCAGGCCCAGGAGTGAGCTGGAGTTGAACAAGAATGGAATTGGGGGGCTGGGCGCAGTGGCTCATGCCTGTAATCCTAGCACTCTGGGAGGCTGAGATGGGTGGGTTGCCTGAGCTCACAGGTTTAAGACCAGCCTGAGCAAGAGTGAGACTGTCTCTAAAAATAACTGAGTGTTGTAGCAAGTGCCTGTAGTCCCAGCTACCAGGGAGGCTGAGGCAAAAGAATTGCTTAACCCTAAGAGTCAGAGGTTGCTGTGAGCTATGACGTTATGGCACTCTACCGAGGGCAACAAAACAAGACTGTCTCAAAAAGAAAAATTGGAAATAGGAAGGCAGGGAAACCCAGCTCCCGCCCTCAGGGCTCCTGCCCTATCAGCTACACCTGGAGCCCGGAGTGGGCGGAAACAGGTTCTTCTCACAAAGCCAGTTCCAGCAGCCTCTGTGTCCAACCTCAAGTTGACAAGGACTTTATTAGTGGTGAGGGTCTGGAAGGGGCAATCTTGGAACCCCAGAGTAAGGGCTGGCAACATGGTGACAAGGGAGGCAGGCGCATTCTGATAGAAGACCCCAGGGGGAAAATGGTGAGGGGAACACGGTGTGGGATAGAAGCTGACAGGCTGGCCAGGTTCAAATCCAGCCTGAGTTTTCTGTGCCTCAGTTTTCTGACCCAAGTCAATCTGGGTCAGTTAAGACTGACCTCACAGGGTTGCAGTGAGCCTGTCAAGCGATGGGCACAGAGGAAGCAATCCCACCTGTTCCCTATTAACATTATAAAATGCATCGGACAGGTTTTGGGGTGACCTCAACCTCCTTACTTGGGTCTTTGACAACTGTGCCTCTCTGTCTTCACAATGAGCCTCATAATTCTGTCTCCAGGCATGCTGAGAGTTGGGGGGCTGGCATTAGTCCACCCAGACCCAGCCATTGTCTTGCCCAGAATGCATCCACCATGGTAACAATAATAATGAATGATAGTAATAACAATAATAGTAGCAAACACCCATTCAACCTTTGCCATGTTCTCAGCACTGCAGCTCCCCGTTCTAAGGCCACCAAGGCACCAAGAGCTGCATGTGCACAGAAATCTCCCGAGGAGCTTGTGAAATGCAGATTCCGACCCAGGAGGTCTGGGCCCAGATCCTGCATTTCTCACATGTGCTCAGGTGATGCTAATGGTTGAGGACTGCACTTTGAATAGCAATGAGGAGCAAACTGGGTAGAGTCCTGGGCTTAACTGCTACTCTAACTGCCTGCCCCCGCCTGGTTTTCTCTCCCCAACAAAGAGGCAGGAAGTATCATTCCCCTCCCCCACGCCCATTTCCTCTCTCTAGGTCTCTATACCTCCTTCATGCTGACATCTGTCTCAGAGTCCCAGGGGTCCTCCCTGTGAGTAGCATGGAGGTTCTCAGATGCTCATTAACCAGGAAGATAATTAAGGGTGAGGGGTGAGCTCACTCAGCGCTCTGGGCCTGTATCCAATCCCCCAGGTGCTGGAGGGGCTGGGATAAGGAAGGAGGTTGTGGGGGTGAAGTGGCCTTGACCAGCTTAGGGGAAATTCCCTACAGCTGGGCCTCTCTGCCTAGCCCACAGCCACCCGGCCTGGTTGGCTCTGGTTCCTGCTCCTGGGAAGCCCTGCAAAGGTTCCAGGCCTATAAACAAAATGAAAATTGTTTGGGCAAGGGGAATTTCCTGAAGGGTGAAGTTAGGTGGAGCACAGAGAGGGTATCATCTAGCTCCACTGTGTGTTTCAGAGAAACACTTTATGCTGCTGGTGGGACTGCAAACTAATACAACCTTTTTGGAAGGAAGTATGGCAAACCCTCAAAGAACTCAAACTAGACCTCCCATTTGATCCTGCAATCCCATTACTGGGCATCTATCCAGAAGGCAAAAGATCCTTTTATAATAAAGACATTTGCACTAGACTGTTTGTGGCAGCAAGAGGGAGGGGGTGGGGCTCACGGTGTGTGATACACCTCTGGGGGGCAGGACACAATTATAAGAGGGACTTTACCTGACAAATGCAAGCAATGTAACCTGGATCTTTGTACCCTCAATGAATCCCGAACAATAAAAAAAGGAACAAAAAAAGTCTTCACATAATAGGTACTCAATTAGAAAAAAATCTGTCATGTTGTAGTTTCTTAACATTTAAATGCAAAATTCTAGATTCAGCAATGAAGTTCATGTTTTACAATGTAATCTATAAACTATAATCTTCCTTTCTAAAAAAGGTAAAAAGAAATAGGTGAAGTTAATTTTAATAATTTTTTATCCCACTATATCCTAACCCAGTATATGGAATCAATATAAAAATTATTAATGGGATGTTCGGCATTCTTTTCTCACGTTGTACAAGAGACTGGGGGGCTGAAACAACAGAAATTATTTCTCACACTCTGAGAGGCTGAAAGTCTAAGAAGCAGGGTTGGTTTCTGGTGCGGCCGCCTTCCCCTGTGCCTTACTTACATGCAGCCCTTTCTCTGTGTGAGGGTGCCCTTGGTATTTATTTCTTCCTCTTCTTATAGAGACACCGGTCAGACTGGATGGGAGCTCACCCCAACAGCCTCATTTTATCTTAATCACCCCTTTAAAGGCCCTTTGTCAATGGGTACACTGGCTCCCACCTATAATGCAAGCAGGCTGGGAGGCTGAAGCAGGTGGATCGCTGGAGCTGAGGAGTTTGAGGCCAGCCTGAGCAAGAGGGAGACCCCATCTTTACTAAAAAGAAAAAATTAGCTGGGCATTGTGGCAGTTTCCTGTAGTCCCAGCTACTTGGGAGGCTGAGGCAAAAGGATCACTTGAACCCAGGAGTTTAAAGTTGCTGTGAGCAAAGGTGATGCCATGGCACTCTAGCCTGGGGCAACAGAGTGAGAATCTGTTCCAATAAATAAATAAATAGCCTATGTCCAAATACAGTCACATTCAGAGGTACTGGGGGATAAATAGGCTTCTACATATGAATTTTGGGGAAGGACACGATTCAGCCTATAACACATACTAAGCCTTCAAAACCTGATGTGTATTATACTGTCATGTCACTTCTCAGTTTGGATTTACAAGGCCCTATTTACAAGGCTCCATCATCTATGTGGCTGGAATCACAGTAAACACAGCAGTCACCCCTGACCTCATGGGGCATCCATTCTCCCGGAAGAGAGAGACAACTCAAAACCAGCGTAGTGTAGGGTGTGCTATGTGTCTTCCAGGGAGAGAAACAGAGGAGAGGAAGGGCGTGTGCTGGGGGTGCATTATCTGTTTCCTCTGTGCGTCCTTCCAGAGATATCCTGTGGGAACATGGGTGTGAGTATAAATATATACACATGTCCATTTTTAAAACACAGATGGCAGCTGGGTGCAGTGGCTCAGTCCTGTAATCCTAGCACTCTGGGAGGCTGAGGCAGGTGGATTGCCTGAGCTCAGGAGTTTGAGACCAGCTTGAGCAAGAGTGAGACCACATCTCTAAAATAATAGCCCAGCATTGTGGCAGATGCCTGTAGGCCCAAGTAGTCCCAGCTATTTAGGAGGCTCAGGCAACGGATCACTTGAGCCAAAGAATTTGAGGTTGCTGTGAGCTGTGACGTCACAGCACTCCACTGAGGGTGACAAAGTGAGACTGTATCAAAAAAAGAAAAGAAAAGCAAAGAAAAGAAATAATTGAGAGAAATACTGGGAAAGAGCAGAGCTGGGCAGAGTGGAATGCCTGCTCCCCCAGAAATTGGGGCTAGGCCAGCAGCCCAGGGCTGGCTCCGGAGCTTACTTGGGGATGAGTTCTAGGGCGGGGGTACTGGACTCTAGGGGTCAAGGTAGGACTCTGCTCTCAGATGTCATTCTAGGCAGGACGAAGCTCCCAGAAGAGAAAACAGTGTGAAGAATTAGGGAGGAGACTGGCTGCTGGGTCTCCGCCTATGTGGGGTGAGAGGTAGCAAAAGTGCATGCCCATGCCACCCTGGAACCCCTGCACCCAGTCAGCAGCTCCCTCCCGTTCATGGGGATCTCCAGCCAGCTGGCTCTGTTAGGACATCCTCAGAGCCTCTACCGGAGCTGGGATCCCAGGTAGCATGCTACCCTGATGCTGGGGAAACCTATAATTCTGGGGTGGGTTGATAGGGTATCAGCAGTGCTCACCTCATAAGCTATGGTGAGATCACATTAGTCCACATGCAGGTGCTTGGAACAGGCCTGGATACCCCATGGCAGGGGACACACTATTGGGATCCTCCTGGCTCCTGATGAGCTGAGACAGGCCCTGTGAGTCTCAAGGAGGGGTCTGGGCTCGTTGCCTGTGGCTCAAGCGGCTAAAGCGCTAGCCACATATTGGCTGGCGGGTTCGAATCCAGCCCGGGCCTGCCAAACAACAATGACAGCTGCAACCAAAAAATAGCCAGGCATTGTGGCGGGCGCCTGTGGTCCCAGCTACTTGAGAGGCAGAGGCAAGAGACTCACTTGAGCCCAGGAGTTGGAAGTTGCTGTGAGCTGTGATGCCATGGCACTCTACCCAGGGCGACAGCTTGAGGCTCTGTCTCAAAAAAAAAAAAAAAAAAAAGGAGGGGTCTGGGCCTCAGAACCAGGCTGCCCCACACAGGCTCCGGGTTCAAGACCAGTTCTGTTGTGTCCTGGCCCTGAGGCTCAGTTTCTGCACCTATAGTTCAGGCTTACGGTGTGGGCCCACTGAGCATCCGCTCTGTGCTCTGGCAGAGAGGAGCATGCAAGGAAACCAGACCTGTTCCCATGCAGCGCTGGCTCTTCCCAGGGCCCTTGACTCTTGGCACTCTCAGAAGAACCTGCTGCCCTGCTCTGGCCCTGCCAAGCCCTGTCCCTACAGGTCTGGCCCCTGAGGGAAGGGGTTGGAGCCTGGTGAGCCATCGCCCTCACATCCTGTCCAGTCCTGTCTGGGAAGCTAGAGAGAGGTAAGCAGCTGAGCTGGGACTAGGCAGGATGGTGGCTCCTGTGGGAGGCGGAGGCCCTCCCACAGCACCTCTGTCTGCTCCTGTGCTCTGTCTCCTGCCTCCTCCCTCCTTTCTGTGCGATTGCCAACTCCTCATGAACCCTCCCATTTCCCGCCTTCACATGAGCTGTTCCCAAGGCCTTTCACTGCTTCCAAACTCCTACTCACCAGCTAAGGGCCTCCTGGGAAAGCCTGCCCTGCCATCCTGCTCTTGCTCTCACAGCCCAGCCCAGTGCTCATCTCTGGACCCCACCAGTCTGTGAGACTCCAAGGGCCAGACCTAGGTGGTGCCAACTTTGTCACTCGGAAACTGTGGCTTCCTAGGAAATCCTCATTGAAAGCAGGTGGATGAAACTGTGATGGAAGGAAAGACAGGGGGTGTCTCCCTTGAGTCCCAGACTTTGAATGTCTCTGAAGGACTCTTGTCTTCCTCTGCCACAGCACCTGTAATTGGTGCTTTATAAATGAAGGTTCCCATTTAGTAGTCTGGCCTGGCACTCCTACCAGGGCGAGGGGTAGGGAGTCAGTCCCTCCCCATTGATGGGGCTGGATTGGAGTTGGACTTCTGGGATTTTTTCCTATTGAGACTCATTACGGAGGCACCTGGGCAGGCAGGAGACAGCCATGGATGGTGGATGAGTGGGCAGAGGCCTCCAGTGAGGGACAACCAGGACCCCACATCTGCATGGGGCACAGGGCAGGGCACACAGTTCCCAGCAGCTATAGGCCCTAGCTTTCTTGCTCAGCCCATCCCTCTGCTTCATGCCCCTCATAGGTGCCCCTTGCCTAAGAGGCAAGAGAGACCTCACGTTTGTTCACTGTCTGCTGTGGGCCAGCTCTGGGCTAGGCCTTCTACCCACACTGGCTTGAATAATCACCAAGAGTAGGTGTTGTCCCCATTGAGGCTTGTAGGGGTTATTTGACTTGTCTGAGGTCACATAGGACAGGACCGAAACCAAGATCTGCCCAAGTGCTATGAGCACCACCTCTCATTCCTTCCTCCACAGCTGTTTGTTGGGCTCTGCAGCTGTCTCAGGTGAGTGGGGGAGAGGCTTGGAAGTGGGAGTTCTCACCTTCAGGGCGTTTGCAGTCTAAGGGGAAGGCAAGAGACTAAACAGATAATTATATAATTACCCATATGGTATCTGAAGGCAAATATGGCTCATGAGAGCTCATGGCGCCAGGGAGGATGCAACCCAGCCAGGGATCTGAGGTTTCCTGGAGGAAGTGGTACTTGAGGCCTAATCTGAGAGCTGGGAAAGCACTCATTGGGTAGAGAGAGGCAGAAAGATCTTTCTAAGCAGCAGGAACTGCGTGTGCAAAGGCCCAGTGGTCAAGGATAGCCTCAGGGGTGTGTGTGGGAAGTGAGGGTGGGAAAGTGGGGGTAGAGCTCTGTCCTCAGAGCAATGTGGGGCCTGTGAAGGGTTTTGTTGTCCCTGAGGAAATGGGGCCCAAATCAAATTTTCAAGAGCTGCCTGTGGTTGCTGCATGAAAGCCCACAGCTCCTGAGGGAGAAACACCAGGGCAGTGGACAGATGTGGGGGCTGGCCTTGCCCTGCCTGGAGGTCTCTGCCCACCTGTCCACTGTGCCGGGCTGTCTCCTGCCCACCCAGGCATCTCTGTGGTGAGTGTTGGTAGGAAAAATTCCCAAGAGGCCCAGCCTCAGCCCAGCCCCATCAGTGGGGAGGCTCGGACTTCCCACGCCCAGCCCTGTGGATAGACAGGGATTCAGAGTTGGGGATGGATCCAGGAGGATTTTTAGCAAAGCACTGACAGAATGAGTGTGGACTGACTGTACAGAGCAAGGAAAGGGAGGACCGGAGGAGGGGCCCATCCTAAGAGCAGGGTCAGATGAGCCTCCATGCCCCTGACCACCCACCAGCCAAGCTGTGGGCAGAGCCACTGGACTTGGGGACAGCAGTAGGTGCTGACAGAAACACACCAGGAGTCAAGACCAAGCTGCTTCCTGGCAGCAGACAGGAAATAGCCCAAGGGGGCCCTTGGAAGGAGGGTTTGGGTCTAGGAGCTGCTAAGACTGAGGACTAAGAGCTCAAGTGCCCTCTAAGGGTCTGCTTGGGGATCTGGGCTCCTGCAGGCCTCTCCCAGGAAGCTCTAGCTCAGGCTCAGCCATTCAGGAAGCTCACGTCAAGGCCTGGGGATGGAGCTGTGTACAAGACAAGATTCCGGCCTGCAGGGGCTGACATTCTAGGGAGAGGCAGTGGGCACAGAACTAAGTGAGTCAGTGAATCATGTAATGTAATTTCAGAGATAAATGCTGTGATGAAGGATGGAGACTACTTGTGGGTGGTGCAAAGGGCTACATAGAGAGGGGGTCAGGGTGGGACCCCCTGGGGGCATAAAACTGAAGCCTTAAGGAAGCAGAGGAAAGAGTTGGGGGGGAGTGGCCCACTGCAAAGCTGTGATTTGGGAACCCAGGGGCCAGGGTGTCTGGGAGGGGGAGAAATGGTTAGAGCAAGGGCTGGAGGGGTAAGCCAGGCTTCAAAGATGAATGATGTTGGGGAGCATGCCCCTGGGGAGGCCTGGAGGGTTCCCAGCAGAGTGTAATGTGTTTGATCCTCTTGCCTGCCAGATTCTCCCTTTTCCCTACAGCCCAGAAAGCCCCACCCTGGTAAGTTCCCTGTTTCAGCCATTTCCTGGGGTCTTTCCAGGGTCTCTGTCTCTCTCAGCCCCATCACGTACTCTTGGAGCCGGAATTTCCCCACGGCCAGAAAGGGGAACTAATGCTTGTTCCCTGAAGACCAAGAGCATAGAACTCCTTCTGGACATCAGGCCTTGTGCTGGGGGTGCTGTAGGCCTGGCCCCTTGAGCCCTGACAGCCAACTTGGAGGCAGGATATGCAGGCTCTATTTTGTAGACCTGGAGACCCAGACTCAGAGCAACTTGCTCAGACTCACGTGGCCTAGAAGGCAGGACGCAAACCCAGCTCCATCTGACCCAAAGGTTTGTTGGACTCTTTCTGAGCCTCATGACAGCTTTGTGAAAGGGGGGTTGCAAGTCCTTTTGCCCCTTTCTACCTGCCCCCCTTCACTTCCCCTGTTTTGCTAAATAGCACCCCCAGCTCCCAGTTGCTGAGCTAAGCACCCCAGAACCATTCTCGAGCCCTCTCCTTCATTGCCCTGCTGCTCCAGGGGCCGGTCACCAAATGACCCTTGATGGACCTTGTGGCAACTTTAACCTCTGTCATATAGGTTACAATCATTTCCCCCTCCCTCTTGAGAGAAAAAGAGGAAATTAAATTGCGGCAGGTTATTACCAATCTAGAGAAAGCCAGCCTGAGGTCTGTGGGCACCTTTCTATAAAGACGTGCTTCACACAACTGCAGTAAATGCAAGGTGTCTGGAAGCTGGGCCAGAGGGAGGCTCACGGGTGGCAATAAAGAACATGGTGGGGCCTTCATGTTGGGCCCACCCCAGAGAGCTGTGGGCAGGCAGTGGCCCCCAGGACGACGCCTTCTGCCCTAAAGTTGTAGGAGAGCTTGGACTCATCATCTACCTTCCTTGCCGTGCCTGTTTTTTTTTTTTTTTTTTGAGACAGAACCTCAAGCTGTCCCCCTGGGTAGAGTGCCGTGGCATTGCAGCTCACAGCAACCTCCAACTCCTGGGCTCAAGCGAGTCTCTTGCCTCCGCCTCCCAAGTAGCTGGGACCACAGGCGCCAGCCACAACGCCCGGCTATTTTTTATTTTTTTTTGGTTGCAGCCGTCATTGTTGTTTGGCGGGTCCGGGCTGGGGATTCGAACCCGCCACCTTAGGTGTACGTGGCTGGCGCCTTAGCTGGTTGAGCTATAGGCGCCGAGCC
>CAUYTI010137683.1:0-20609 GCA_963575145.1 Galago senegalensis | reverse complement strand
GGCGCCTGTGGTCCCAGCTACTTGGGAGGCGGAGGCAAGAGACTCGCTTGAGCCCAGGAGTTGGAGGTTGCTATGAGCTGTAATGCCACGGCACTCTACCCAGGGGGACAGCTTGAGGCTCTGTCTCAAAAAAAAAAAAATTAATATAAATGAAATATGTAAACAAAATATTTTTGCCTTAAAGGGACAGTTAAACAGTAATACACCAATCTGTTCCATGTCTCAGTGGAATTTAGGTATTAATAAAGGAGAGGAGGGTAACCTTATTAAGTGTGTGGAGCTACTCTTTTTTTTTTAAATTAAATCATAACTATACATTAATGCATTTATGGGGTACAATGTGCTGATTTTATATACAATTTGGAATGCTTACATCAAACTGGTTATACAGCCTTTACCTCACTTGCTTATTGTGTTAAGACATTTATACGCTACACTTAATAGATTTGATGTGTACCCTTGCAATACGCACCATAGGTGTGGTCCCACCATTTACCTGCCCTCCATCCAGCCTTCCCCCTCCCCTCCCTTCCTCCTCCTCTTCCCTCCTTCATCCTGGGCTATAGTTGCTCACAGCAACCTCCAGCTCCTGGGCTCAAGTGATCCTCCTGCCTCACTCTCCCAAGGAACTGGAACTACAGGTGCCCACCACAATGCCAGGCTAATCTTTTCAATTTTTAGTACAGAAGGGGTTGCACTCTTGCTCAGGCTAGCCTAAAACTGGACTCCTGAACTCAAGCAATCCTCCCACTTTGGCCTCCTGGAGTGCTAGGATACGGGTGTGAGCCACCAGGCTGGCCAGGTCTTACTGACATGGTTTTTTTCCAGGGAAATAATTTTTAACATAAGATAGATCATTAAGAAGGAGAAAAATGGCTAATAGTTGATGAGGGTATATATTTCAAATACATCTATGATTGTCTATTTTTTCCCAACAGGCAGGCTGTGATTTGCCCTATTAATTCTAGACTTAATATTCTATTAGCACACCTAGTACACATAGTGATCATTTATTAAATGCTTAGTAATGATAATCTAATACCATAATCCATGATGCCCTGAAAAATTATATTTTTGGCATGTTAAAGACTAAAAGAAAGATTTTTTTAATAATCAGAAAGGCTAGTCAAAAACCTCTGGCATCCTATTAAGACAAAAAAAAAAAGAACAAATACTAAAATCCTTAGCACAATGTGTAATACCAAACATTTTTCACTTAATATTTTCTGTTCTCTAACATGCTTTATGTAAATTATCATTATGAACAGATTATACATCCTCTGAGTACAGGAATCTATTTATCTAGTATTTTCCAGAGCACCCAGCATTGAACCAGCCAAAAGAAGAGACTACAAAATATTTAAAGAAATAAATATATGTTTTCTTTGGGTGAAACAAATGATCTATATAAAAATCCTTATCTCATTAAAGAGTCCTTTACCCCACCAATATATGAAAAATAACATATTTAATATGTTATCATATTATAATATTAATATGATAGATGATAAGACCATCTTACTTTAATGCTGCTTGTTCATAATGCACTTCCAGCTTCACTATCCCATTTGCTCTCCCCTCACCCCAAAGAGGTGGCAGCTTGGATCTACTGTCCTCAGCAAGATGAGAAATTGAGAGACTGAGAAGTTATATATCTTCATTTGTTCAACAAGTCAGCTACTTTTTGGGATGCCAGATTCACCGTGATGAATAAGACAAAGTTCCTGCTCTTAGCAAGCTTACTCATTGGTGTGTTTGTAAATATTTAACACCTAGATCTTCAAATGTAGGTTCACTACAAACGTATGAGTTAATATTTTCCTCTGCTTTAAAAAATAAGGCAAGCGCGAAGGCAGGGGCAGTGGCTCACGCCTATAATTCTACCACTCTGGGAGGCCAAGGTGGGTTGATTACTTGAGCTCAGGAGTTCGAGACCATCCTGAGCAAGAGTGGAAACCTCCATCTCTACGAGAAATAGAAAAACTAGTAGCAGGCATCTGTGGGCCCAAGTGCTTACTCCCAGGAGTTTGAGATTGCTGTGAGCTATGATACTATGGCATTCTAGCCACGGTGACAGAGTGAGACCTTGTCTTTACAAAAAAAAAAGGCAAGAGTGAAACAACAAAGTTGTATATTGCAACTTCACTCATTTGTCAATCATACAAATCAATGAATAATTTTCAAATATTAAAAAAAATATTTTCTCAGTTTCCTGTGCTATTCACAATGTAGCTGTAGATAATGAACTTAATTTAACATTTTTTCCACCACTTTCTGGAGTCTAGAATATCAATAAAACAATAAGTCCAAGCCTTGATTTGTAGTGTTTGTTGATTTCAGTGGTGTTATTACTCCTGTCATGTTAATTTAAAGATATTAACATGAAATCGCTGAACCTAAAGTTGGAGGGAAAAAAATGCACACTAGTACACTATTACACAGCATTTCTGCTATAGACTTAATAGCCATAAATAAGCTCAAGAGCATAATCATATTAATTTTCAGTACTTATTATTTTGTTTTAAATATATGTTACATATAATTTAGGTTTCGGTTTATATTAAATATAACTTAATTTTTAATAATTTCTGTGCTTTAAAATCAACTCATAAAACGGTAACGCTACATGGGAGGAAAAGAGCAGAACAGACAACAGAAAATGCTGGTGAGGATGCAGAGAAACTGCAACCTCTCACAGTTGCAGGTGGAAAAGTAAAATGGCACAGCCACTACAGGAAATAGTATGGTGGGATCTCAAAAATTAAACAAAGAATTACCATTCGATTCAGCAATTCTACTTCTTAGATATGTACTCAAAAGAACTGAAGATAGGGACTCAAATAGATCTTCATACACCAGTGTTTACAGCAGTAATATTTGCAAGAGCCAAAACGTCCAAACATGGAAACAACCCGAAGTCCACCAACAAATGAATGGATAAACACAACCTGGTATATACAAACACTGTAACAGCAGTCAGCCTTAAAAGGAAATGAAATTCTGATATATGCTACAAGATAAATGAGCCTGGGAAACAGTATGTGTGTGAAATGAGCCAAACACAAAAGGACAAATACTGTATGATCCACTTATATAAGATACCTAGAATAGTCAAATCTATAAGTACAGAAAGTGGAGTAGTGATCACCCAGGGCTGTGAGGAGGAAATAAAAGAGAGTTATGGTTTGGCTCGGCACCTGTAGCTCAGCCACTAGAGCGCTGGCCACGTACACTGGAGCTAGCAGGTTTGAATCCAGCCTGGGCCAACTACAACCAAAAAATAGCTGGCATTGTGGTGAGTGCCTGTAGTCCCAACTACTTGGGAGGCTGAGGTAAGAAAATTGCTTAAGCCCAAGAGTTTGAGGTTGCTGTGAGCTGTGACGCCACAGCACTCTACCAAGGGTGACATAGTGAGACTCTGTCTCAAAAAAAAAAAAAGTGATTTAATAGACACAGAGTTTCAGTTTGGGAAGATGAAAAAGTTCTGGAGATGAAGAGTGGTAATGGTTGCACAACAATGTGAATGTACTTATTGCTTCTGAACTCTACATAATAATTAAATGACAAGCTTTATGTTATGTATATTTTAACACAATAAAAAAGAGGGCAAGTAATAAAGAATATTCTTACATTTGAAAATTTTTAAAAAACCTCACATTATTATTGACAGTTGAACATCAGCTTTTGTGAGTCAGGACAGGCTGGCTCTGGGATGCCAATGAACTTAAGAGGCAGGAAGAGAGGCTTGCTCAGGGTCACATGTGAAATGGAAAAGCCAGTCCTGACTCTAGCTCCTCAGAACGGGTGAACACTATTTCACAGTGGCGCAGTGTTTTCCATACAGGCAAGTAACTGTCAGATTAGTGTTGCAAAGTTCTGAGTCATATGTGTTTGTGATAGAATGACTGCAGGGAGATCAGAAAAATGATTCTGAAGGTTAAGCTTCATGAAGATGTTGAGTTTGGAAAAACGTGATGGGGTACATTTTAGAAGAAATGTGGGGTGGTAGAATGAGAGGAGGTCAGAAGTGCAGTAGCTTACCTGCTCCATCTGTAGCTACACAGGAATAGGGATGGGGGACACAAAAAGCCCCAAACTTTGTGCCTCACCAATTATGTACACTCCTAAGTTGAGATCAGGGGTCTACAAGAATAGATCCTGCCTCTTAAACGTAGCTACCAGCTAGATGACAATACCAAAAGGACACTCATTTCCCCTAAACTTCTCCAGGTCTCCTAGTACCTCTAATTTGCAGGTTGTCACCAGAAATGCTGCAAATGAGGCAGTAGCAGAGACAGCCTGATGAAGGGAAGCCTAAACTAGGAGGTTGAAGAACCATTTGACTCAGAGGAAATGACACGTACAAAGGCTCAGAGGCCAGACAAGAAAGCCAACGTCAGGAGACAGCAGACAGGTGCAGACAGGTGCCTACAGGCAGCCGGCCAGAGGATACCGTAAGCTTTGTCATAAGGAATCTGTCTCCTTGTAAGAAAGATGGTGTTCTAGTACAAAACCTCTTCATTTGCTTCTTTTTCAGAAATAAGCTCCTCCTTCAACTTTTAAAAGTATGTAGACTTTAGTACAAAACCTTTTCATTTATTTATTTTTCAGAAATAAGCTCCTCCTTCAACTTTTAAAAATATATAGTTGCACTCCTTTACAGTCCACACACATTCCCACCAGATCAAGGATCCTTTCAAAGTCTAAAAATGAAATTATAAGGAGAATTCGCAAATATAAAAGTCTTGGAGAGTATGAAATTTAGAGTATTTGAATCTCACATTTTACTAGTATTAAGAGGGAGTCTTCCCTTATTTAAGAGCTCAAGTTACTAGCTGATTTTAAGTTATGGAACATTAAATGCTTTCAAGATACAAAGGTAATACTTAGTGAATTTCTGAGAATCAGCATGATATCCAGAAACAAGATGCACTTTACCTTCCTTGGTCTCATTATCATCATTTACTAGATAATCTAACAACATCTGCCTTGAAAGGTTTTGGGGGGGGATATGAAGTATGTTAAACACCCAGGAATAAGTCACCCTGTGACTGCTATTGCCTTATGTACATAAATCAAATTTTAATTCAATGAACATTTGTTTGTTACAGAGTACAAGACATGGTTTGGAATCTAGGCTTTGTTTCCTCTTTTGTTTTACATTATTAAATATTTCAAACATAGAGAAAAGTATAGAAAAAGCAGATGTCTGGCATATCATGTTTTAATCCTATGATTTTCAACTGGGTGAAAATACCACAATTTCTCAATCCCCTACATAATATTAGCACTGAATATGTCTCCTGGGAGAATGTCTCTAAGATATATATTGATAAATAGAATTCCTGGGACCAAAGTGCTCTCCAGAGTGATATACCATTTTCTTTTGTACCTAGCATTGTGAGAATATTCTGATGTAACAACACTAGATATCAGATATTTTAATTTTTGCCAACGTTATAAGTATGAAATGGTATCTCATCATTTAACTTATATTTTTCTAATTGCTCAGTAAAGAGGTTATTATTCCATATGTTTTTGCCTATTACAAGTTGCCATTCTTTTGATCATTTGTAAAATTTGGAAATGAGTCTTCTTCTATTGATTTATAGGATTTCAAAAACTCATTCTGGCTCTCATCCTTTGCTAGTTACATGGACTACAAATATATTCTCAAAGTCTATTATTTGTCTTTTTAACTTTGCTTATAGCGAATAAATAATATGTACCTAAAAGCTCCTAGTCAAGTGTCAGGTACAGATTATTCAGTAAATGTGAGTTTCCTCTTTTGGCCCTCAATCCACATTCTTAAGAAATTCATAAATGAGTAATAAGTGAATGGTTAAAAGTGTGGATCCGGAGTAGAACAGATCTGGTTTTAAATCTCAACTTTACTACATTGAGCTATATATGATCACCTTAAGCTTGGCTTAAGTTCCTTTAGCATCAATTTCTTCATTTGTAGAAGTGGGATAATAATACTTAACTCACAGGGGTATTGTGAAGAATGACGTATTTACTCCAGTGGCTGGACAAAAGAAAAGTCTCAATACATTGCAAGCTGTATCACCATCATCATTACCAGGGGAGATATATGATATAAACACATAACTATTAATATAATATAGAAAAAATCATAAAAACCCCCATGAGAAAAATAATTCAATGCTATTGGAATGCAGAGATGGACAAGATAACGTACAGCTAGAGGAGAATGAACAGAGGCTTCATAGAGGAAATGCTGTTTAAATGGACCTTAAAGGAAGACAGAACTGGAGAAGGCCATTCTAGCAAACAAAACAGAGGCATAGAGAATATATACATATACATCTAAGTATATATCATTAACTAAAATGAAATCCTAAGCTCCCCAATGACTGACTGTGAAATTGCCCTTTATAAAATAATAAAGGGCCACAAGGTGGGAATTGTGGTAGGAGAAATACACATAAGAGGTTTGATAATTAAGTTCGCAAACTTGCCACTGTGTACTTATGTTGGCAGCAGTGTACAAACAACTCGGTAAGCTTTCTTAATCTTGGTATATCAGTATCTCACAGCTGTGTTAGTGTAGGCATGTGGCAGTGTCTTGCTAAGTGGTGTTCAAGTGTTTTTGTATGCTGTCACAAGAATGTCAGAGCTTTAATTGCAACAATGAACATTTGTATATATCTTGTTAAACCTGGCAAGAGTGGGAGTGAAATCAGGAACATGTTAGTCCAACTTTATGGGGATAATGCCATGAAGAAAATTGTAGTGCACAAATGGATTAAACATTTTCTGAGGGGAGAGAAAAGTGTCACTGATAAAGAGAGGTCAGAGCAGCCAGTAACAAGCAGAACTGATGAAAACATTGTAAAAATTCATTAAATTGTGTGTCAAAATTGTCAGCTGACTGAGAAGCATAGCAGGCCAAGTAAACATCAATAGAGAAACACCAAAATCTTTAACTGAAAATCTTGGCTAACAACTCATGGCTCTGGCATCACAACAGTGCACCAACTCACACCCCACTGTCTGTGAGGGAGGTTTCAGCTAGGAAACAAATAACTGTATGGAACATCCTCCTTACTCATCTGATCTGGCCCTCAATAACTTTTTTCTTTACCAGAAGAAAAGGAAATATCAGAAGATAAGGAAAATATTAAAAGCAAGACATTTTGGCTGTGTGTGGTGGCTCACGCTTATAATCCTAGCACTTTGGAAGGCCAAGGCAGGTGGATTGCCTGAGCTCATGAGTTTGAGACCAGCTTGAGCCAGAGTGAGACCTTGTCTCTAAATAGCCCAGCTTTGTGGTGGTTGCCTTTAGTCCCAGTTACTTGGGAGGCTGAAGCAAGAGAATTGCTTAAAGTCAAGAGTTTGAGGTTGCTGTGAGCTGTGAAGCTACGGCACTCTACCGAGGGTGACAAAATGAGACTCTGTCTCAAAAAAAAGGAAGATATTTTGATGACATTCAGTACATCAAGGGTAATGTGATGACAGCTTTGATGCCCATTGCAGAAAGAGCTCCAAAATTGCTTTGAAGGGTAGACTTTGAAGGTGTTGGCGTTGGTGCAAAGCTTCCTAGAGGAAATACTTCAAAGGTGACCATAGTGATGTTCAGCAGTGAGGTGTGCAGCACTCACTCTAGGATGAGTTTGTAACTTAATTGTCAGACCTCCTATAACCATCCATTGTCCCCCAGCTTGCTTTCCTGTAATTGTTTACTGCTTAGGAGTTATATAGCTGATGGCCATACAGATTCTTAAGCTTTCTTCACTGATCCCATAGATAACAGCCCCCTTGTGAAATGTAAGGCTAGTTTTTGAGGTATCTTTTCCACCCTCTGCATTTCAGTGGATCAGCTACTCCACCCAGACCAGCTGCCCACACCAAGGAACTAGCTCATCTGGTCTTATGACCCCATTCAAGAACTGGCTCAGCAAAGATAACAATTTCTACACCCCTATGGTTCTGCTCCAAATCCAGACAACTAGCAGACCTAACTGTCTAGCCTTTTGCCCACCAAACTATCTTTAAAAACTCTTTCTCCTAAATTCTCAGGAAAATGAATTTGAAGATGTCCTTCTGTCTCCTTGCATGGAGCCTGCAATGTTAAATTCTTTGTTATACCCCTGCTGTCCCAGTGTATTGGCTTATGAACCTGGTAAGGTGGTAACAAACAGACCCCCCTCTTGACCAAAGGGACCCTAAAGAAACCTTAAAACTGAGTTTTCAGCCATGACAGGATGGGAGGTCAGACATGCCTCATTATTCCCCCTCCCTTGCTAACAGCCATCAGGCTTTGTTCTTTCAAAGCTAAACAGAAACCAATCTCGTGATCTACTCTTTCCTATTTGTGATTTGGGCACAACTAACCAGCGTTCTTTGCAGTATTCTTTTGTAAGAGACCACCAACCACGGAGTGGTTTTAACCGGTCTGTGCAGAGAGGGTTTTCATGCCCTTGTTTCACCTTTCCACATCAGAGGGCTGCCATTTTCTGAACACGGACCCCACAGAGGGGCAAAGCTCGATTGCACATGTAGATGCTTCTCCCTTCATAAATATTCATGACTCTTCCTATAGCTTGTTAATTATGTATATTTGGCGACCCTAGTCAGCATAAATTCCTGTTCCCATTGTCTGTCTCAGGGGCTCTGCTTCCCAGCCTGTCAGAATAGCCACCCTCAGTATGTAACCCTTTATGAGAAATGAACCTTTCTTTTCCAAATCTGTGAACCTTATCATTGTCTTCAGGTAATTAATATTATATCTAATAGCTATAATATCTATCTATCCATGCATCCAGTCTGCCGCAGTATATGCTGACTTGGTTATAGGTTATCAGTGTACTCTATGCACTAAAAGGTAACTCATGACTTAATGAGTATTCTAAGTGTAAAGAGAATAGAATAGGAGTATTGTTTGGTATAGAGAGATCAGCAGAATTACCTGGAGGTCAGGGTGTTAGGAGAATAGGGGCTATTACATGAAAGGTATAGAGAAAGCAAACAGATGTAGATACCCAGTGAGTGATAGGTGGAAGGGCCTGCCACCCTGGAGGCCAGGCTGGGGGGATGCTCATATACTGTCTTTCTGGGAATCAGCAAGGTATAATTTTCTTTGTTAAAAAGGATAGGTTCTAAAATCGGACCATACCTTTTCTCATAGGCTCTGCTTATACAGACCCCAGCAACTGTGGGCAGCCTAATTTCTTTCTTTCTTTATTTTTGAAAGAAACAACTTTCATTCAGTATATTTTGCCTTGAACAAAAAGTCTTCCACTTATTATCCATTTTTTTTTTTTTTTTTGAGACAGAGCCTCAAGCTGTCCCCCTGGGTAGAGTGCCATGGCATGACAGCTCACGGCAACCTCCAACTCCTGGGCTCAACTGAGTCTCTTGCCCAGCCTCCCGAGTAGCTGGGGCCATAGGCGCCTGCCACAATGCCCAGCTATTTTTTGGTTGCAGCTGTCATTGTTGTTTGGCAGGCCCGGGCTGGATTCGAACCTGCCACCTTGGGTGTATGTGGCTGGTACTTTAGTCACTTGAGCCACAGGCGCCGAGCCATTATTATCCACTTTTGTCATACCTACTCTATAATTTAAAACAGCATTTGACTGTATTCGATATCCGTTATTGTATTTTTCATATTCTATCTAGTTTTTTCCTTTTCCAAATATATAGTATATGATCAATTACTTAAAAAAAAATGATCAGGCCTTACATTATTGTCTTTTTAACAGCTTATTTGTTTACTCATGAGAAAATGAACCACAAATCTCTCTTCAAATCCAATTACAAACCTTGCCCATTACAACAAAGTATCTGAAGTTAGAATTGTCATTTTTTTCTTAGTAAAAACCAGGTTTGAACATGGTAAAATGATTTTTGCAAACAGAAAATGGTGAGCAGTTCCGTACACCAAACCAAAAATGAACCGTGTCAATAGGGAAATCAACAGTTTATCAGAAAAAGTATGCAAAGAGAATGAAGTGACATTTGACTTTCTATAGGCAAAACATTATGGAATATTCTAGTCAGCTTCACTGTAGTAACAAATAACCCCAACTCTCAGTGGTTTCCAACAAAATTTTATTGCTTACTCACAGTACAGTTTGGATGCGAGGTGGTGGTGGTGGAAATGCTGCCCCATGTCTTTGCATTCTGTGACCCATGCAGAACACCCCGCCCTTTGGTCATGCTATACCCAAGGAAGCAGGAGTATCCAGCCTATGCAGAATACCCTGCCTGCCCTTTGGTCATGCTATACCCAAGGAGGCAGGAGTATCCAGCCTTTTTTTCCTGCTGCACATTGTTAGAAGAAGAAGTTGACTTGGGCCACACATTACAAACACAAACACAAATAAAAAGGTCTGTGCCTAATTTTTGCAGTATCCAGTAGTACAAAACAGCAAAAGAGGATTCAAATAATCTGCATGTGGCCTGCAGGTTGCAGGTTAGACACGCCTGGTGGAGTAAGATGTCTAGTGCTAACTCTCAAAACTTCTGTTCAGATATGGTCTATACCATATCTGGTCACATGTCATTGGCCAAAGTCACATATTTAAGCCCAACATCAATGGGGTCATAGGAGGTGATATATGGTACTTGGCAAAAGGAAGGGAAGATGAACAACTTCTAATAATAATATAATCTATGACATGCAGGAAAATAGTAGCTTGCAAGCCAAGTATTATGTTAAAGAATTTTCCAAAATCTTTTATTCTCTCCCTTTTTTTGTATCAACCAACAAGCACACATGAAAGGGAGTTTATAGAAGATACTCCATCCAGCTATGATAGATAGCCATGCTAGGTCTACGGCAGGACGATGACATAATGTAGGAGAAGTTCACCCCTTCCAGACTCTGGAAGATGATGTAAGTGAAGCAAGCAGCTCTGATTCCCTCATCCTGGAGAGAAATCAGTGTGTTAAGTAAGTTGTGTGTGAAATAAAGGGCTAAGTATCTGCTCTCTGTTCATGTTTGGGACTCTACATAAGATCAACTCTCAGGCAGCCCCCACCACAATATGGGGCTCATGGAGCACAAAAATAGTGACTCGGTGTTATAGCAAGGCTGGCAAAAAAGAGCCTGAGGTCCAGATCTCCTGAGCTCCCACATGAGTCACAGACACTGAGAGAATATAAGAGTGAACTGGACAGTGGACAGAACTGACACTCAGAGGTGTACAACGGAGAAGTCAAGGTGAGGACCAAGAGGCCAGAATGCTACTGAGTTCTGAGTACATATATTCCAGCCATAAATGCCAGCAGAACAACACCACTCAAGTGGATGGGAGATACTGTCCCTCAGTCCAGGAGACATCCAGGCTCATTATTCATGACTCTCCCCCTAGGGACTGCATTACTGGATCAATTTAAGCTTTAAACTAGGTAATTTGTCTCTCCTGCTGATCAGTGGGTAGGAACTCAGGATGAAGGCCAGTACAATAAAAATAAAGAATATGTATTTTCTCTAAGATTCAAAGAAATAGACTGAACCACTTCTATTTTATTCGCCAGTATATCCACAGCCCTAACAGTAGCTGATTGATACAGGAGGTATTGAAAAAACAGTCTCTGAATGAATGAATGAATGAATGAGAGAGAGGCTATACTGATCAACTGGTTAAGCTATGACAAAAGTACCAGGCAGACAGAATTAAAAAGATAACACCAGTTTCTTTTTGGCACCAATGAACACAGTCCCCACTTTACTCCTAAAACAAGCTTGTAACCTTTCTGAAATGGTTCCTGCCACCATATTTAACTTACATTTGGTTCACTGTTTCAAAGCCCTTTGGATAACAACACTGCATCCTTTTGCCTCAGGAATAAAAAAATAGCTATGCAGGATTTCAACCTTGCTGTCACACTAGGAAAGCTGTATGAGTTACGGAACCAGAATGGGTGATGTCTGAACCAATAATCTAACTTTCGCATTTAGTAGTAACTTGATCTTACCTGCTCCAGGATAACTTCAGCATTAAAGCCTTTAAATCTGTAGGCATCATAGTGGCTAGGATTACCAAACAGGACATCACAGGGATAGGACAGAGAAAAGACGATAACTAAAATACAAGGTTGTACAGGACTGTAGCAGAGGCATATACTGACTGAATCACTGTACCATCCACAATAAATTTACCTCTCAATGCTATAGCAATACATTAGAATCACCTGTGAAGCTTTAAAATAGAACAGATGCCTGAAAGATTCTGATTCTGCAGGTCAGGCATCCTCAAACTATGGTCCACGGGCCACATGCAGCCTGCCTAGGACATTTATCCAGCCCACCAGGTGTTTTTGCCACCGCTGCCTGTCCTGCTTAGCAGCCAACCCGTCCCAGGGCCCACAGTCCAGCCCTCCAACGGTCTGAGGGACAGTGAACTGGCCCCCTGTTTAAAAAGTTTGAGGGCTTGGCGCCTGTGGCTCAAGTGGCTAAGGCACCAGCCACATACACCTAAGGTGGCGGGTTCGAATCCCTAGCCCAGGCCCACCAAACAACAATGATGGCTGCAACCAAAAAAAAAAAAAATGGCCGGGTGTCGTGGTGGGCGCCTGTAGTCCCAGCTACTTGGGAGGCTGAGGCAAGAGATTCGCTTGAGCCCAGGAGCTGGAGGTTGCTGTGAGCTGTGATGCCATGGCACTCTACCCAAGGGGATAGCTTGAGGCTCTGTCTAAAAAAAAAAAAAAAAAAGTTTGAGCACCCCTGCACTATGTTGCTCAGGCTGGTCTCAAACACCCGAACTCAAGCAATCCTAGAGAGCTCAATCTCCCAGAGAGCTAGGATTATAGGTATGAGCCACTGCGCCTGGAAAGAATGCATTATTTTTACATTTATTTCTCCTTGAGCAGCAATACAAGGTACAAATGGAAATAACTAGTGTTACTGACAAGATTTATAATTCATCACTACTTTGTGGGGATATTTAATGTGTTCATGACCCCAAAGACCTGGATGAATGAGGCAAACAGGGATTGGCTCAGTGATATTTCTAGTTCCCTGTAAATGCCATTCTCAAGCTTTATGTAAATAAAACCCTATGCTAGGAAAAAGCAAGCATGTTTCACTTTCTAAGTCTTCCTAGTTAAATGCTCTAATCAAAGGCAATTCCACCTCTTAGCAAAGCTCCATGATATCATGGATCTCTCCTCAATCCCCAAAAGAGAAGATGGTTTCCTTGGTTTAACTCCAACTCCGTGGAGAATCCCAACAGAAGCCCTGCAGTCTTCGGTCACTCTGACACTTGAGGTTATATGAAGAGCGGTGGTGGGAGTGTTATATGAGAAATACTGAACGAGAGAGTGCAAAGGCTGAGACAGGTAGGAGAAAGAATAATGGCCTGAAACTAAAGAAGGAGAAAAAAAATTCTCTATTAAAACAGCAAGACATCACCAAAGCTAGCTTTACAAAAGAAAATTTTAAAGACAATAGGCAGCAGCAGCCCTGAAGCAATGCAGGAAGGTAGCTAGTCAGACTGAGTCTCCCAATCAGCAGTTCTGACAGAGCGATTAGACACCCACATGCTTCACAACCCTACCTAGTGAGGCGCGCACTGGGCTCTTGCCTAGGTGGATGGGTGCTACACATCTGCTTTGGCTGACAAAAGCAATTAGACCAGGTGGTATAGATGAAAGTTGTCTTTGAATTCCTTGAACAGTACAAGAATATAAAGTTCTGCCCAGCGTCCCTTTTCCATAGAACAAAACATATTGTATAAGATTTTTCTAAGAAATCATTTTTCTATGAAAATATAAAAACAAAATTAATAATGTCTATCTTAGTCTATTTGGGCTGCTGTAACAAAATATCATAAACTGGGTAGCTTATAAACAACAGAAATTTATTTCTCACAGTTCTGCAGGCTGGTAATCTAAGATCAAGGCACTAGTAGATTCATAGTGAGGGCCCTATTCTTGGTTCACAGATGGGGTCTCTTGTTGTGTCCTTGCATGATGGAAGGAGAGAATTCTGGCCTCTTTGGCTTTTTATAAGGTCACTAATCCCAGTCATGGAGTGCTCCATTGTCATGACCTAATCACCTCCCCAAATCCCCATCTTCTAATACCACCATAGTGAGGATAAGGTTTCAACAAATGGACCTTGAGGGGAGATGTAGATACTCAACCTATACCGATGTTAATGCTCTTTTTGTCTTATTTCGTGTGCTCTCATATTTGCTGGCTTTTCCACCATATTCTCCAATCACCTTACATCTTCATCTGACATAACTTTAAGATTACCTGGACATCTTATTTTTCCTCAAATGATTACTCTATTCCAACTCTACAGATTATATGACCAGATGTAAATCTTTACTGACCAGGTCCCTTGGACACTATTTTAAAATTCAAGTAGGCCAGAAAATAGGTAATGAAAGCTCTTCACATTGATGATAAAAGACAAATTTTCTTTTCAGAGGAGTCTCAATAAGTACCACACGTGAGTGTTTTTATACAAGCCTCTTCTTTGATATGGCATGAGTGAGCTCTATGCCAATACCTTCCTGTATAATTTCCACTATATATGTTCAACCTAGGCCTTCATTTATCCCATTATTTACATTGCTTTGTAAGATTTTTTCCTTACAAAAAAATCATTATATTTTTGATATGCTGCATTAGTTTCTAGAGAACTATAGCAGTAAACAACTCTAACATTTCAAAAATGGTTTTAGTTCTGGGTTAATTTCAAAAACTGAAAGGCAGTAGAATATAATGATTAAAATCACAAGCATTGTAGTCAAACTCCTTCAGTTCAAATTCTAGCTCTGACCCTTAATAACTAGGTGATGCTGGGTAAGTCATTTGAATTCTCTAAGCTTAGCTTCCTATACAAAATGAGTGAAAATAGTCTGTCCCTAAAGACTGATGATAATTAAATAAGATCATTTATGCCTGGGGCTTAGCACAATGCCTGATATCCAGGAGGTATTCAGTAAGAGGAGATTATGATTCATTCTTAACCTATTTGATGTAGAGCAAAAGTATCCAAGCCACAGCCCACAGGCTGCATGAGGTCCAGGATGGCTATGAATGTGGACCAACACAAAATTGCAAACCTACTTAAAACATTGTGGATTTTTCTGGTGATTTTTTTTTGGTGGAACTCCATTATGTGGTTCTCAAGTGTGAACTCTGTAGATGACAACGTCATGTTGCAATGTCATATAAATTAAACATATGTATGCTCTATTTGTACACATGCGAGACTCCACTTCTATGGTGGTGTGTGGCTTTCAGTGTGCTGTCTTCCAAGCACAGTTGAATTGACACCATCAGACGTTACATGTGCTTGTAGTACTGCAAGGCAGTGAGTATCAATAATATTTCAACCTACTATTGCAATGTTAGGTATTTAATGTATTTAGAAGCCAGGTAAGCATTAGCACTGCGCACATCATCTGCTGTGCTTGCTTTACAATCGGCCCTCCACCTCACCCTGCATCAGCAGCAGAGACATGGAAAAGCCCAAACCCTGCTTCTATTTTCCTGCCAATTAATTTTCAGAATAAAACTAAATATAGTCCCTTATCTACTATTTTTTTCATCCCAGCATGGCTTCTACAATGTTTCAAAACAAAGCAGAACCCCCCCAAAAGAAAAATTACAGATGAAGGCAGATTGTTCAAAGAAAAGTAGATAGATGACTACTTTTTTTGTTGAAGCCAACGGTAAGGCACTCTGCTTAATTTGTAGGGCATTTGTGCAAGTTTTCAAAGACTGTCATTTGAAAAGGCATTATGTGGCCAGGTGCAATAGCTTATGCCTGTAATCCTAGCAACTCTGGGAAGATGAGGCAGGTGGATTGCTTAAGCTCAGGAGTTAAGAAACCAGCCTGAGCAAGAGTGAGACCCCGTCTCTACTAAAAATAGAAAAAAACAACTTGGCCTTGTGGCAGGTACCTGTAGTCCCAGCTACTCAGGAGGCTGTGGCAAGAGGATTGCTCAAGCCCAAGAGTTTGAGGTTGCTGTGAGCTGTGACATTATAGCACTCTACACAGAGTTACAGAATGAGACTTTGTCTCAAAAAAAAAGGAAAGAAAGAAAAGGCATTGTGTGCAAAAACATGCTGCCAAATTCAATGGGTATGAAGGACTGTGTTGTAAGGACAAAACAAAAAAGTATGTCTTCTTAGATATGCCTTACTTAGATACATACATTTTCTATATTAGTTATTGCAAACTTGGGACCTGCTCAACGATTTTAAAAGACTCTCTGCAAGGGCTGCTGCATAATTAGGATTTTTATGCTTATCTGTGGTGGAGGATATCACAAAAATCATGCACAGACCTTTTTGTTGTTTTTGTTGTTGTTAATCAGCTTTTGTTGGTGTTTGTGTATTTAATGTGTGGCCCAAGACAACTCTTCTTCCAATGTGGTCCAGAGAAGGCAAAAGGTTGGACAACCTTGACATTGTAGAGTATAAATCTTCCCATGAAGTACTTATAACACAGGAAAACACAACAGGCCACAGACATACCACATCTAATAATGGTCATCAGAAAAATTCCAGGAATTCGCCTGGTCACTCAGGGTTCTGCAATTTAGCCATGCTACAGAATTGAAACTATTGCTACTGTTTCCTTGACAACAGTCTGAGCATAAAAAAGATCTCAATTTTGATAATCAAAAGTCAATGAAAAATATGCTTTTCAGGCAGGTATCTAATTGAATCTTGTCTACTTGAAAAGTACAATGACATAATTTATCATAATAGAAACGTAAAAGTTCACTGATCATCCAGGGATGACTACTGTTCATTCAATCCTCCTTTTTCAGCAAGATTATTTTCTCAGGCATTCTAGTTAGAATTATTTGACTTCTTATTTATATGGTTTGTTATCCAGACCAAATAATGACTGTGTTTCCCTTAAAGGCCCCCTAGGCCCATACTCAGGTTCACAGACTTGTAACGGCTGAGAAAACTGAGTTACATTCCTGTCACTGGCCACCTGCATTCGTGCCTGTTTCTGCGTCAGTTAATTTCACAGTAAGGGATTACAGAGAGAAAGCAATGTTTCCTTTCATACTCCTTTGGGAGTTAATGGGCTTATGTGCCCATCTATTTTAGGGAAATATTTCCCCCTTACTTAGTATTGTTTGGAGCAGGGAGATATAGGGCTTGCCTAGCTCCCTGCCTCGATCTCCATATTCAATCCTCAGCAACTTAAGCAAATTTCAGATTTAGCTCTTTTTCCAGGACAGTCTGAATCTCGGGAGTGGATTTAAGACTCCCTTGTCAAATATGGATGAGTTCTTTATCAGGTTCAGTGTAGCCCTGAGCTAGCAAATGGGTGATTATAACTGTTTTCCCTCTACCCCAGGTTAGAAAACTTCAACCCTGTTCTCTTGTATGTCTGTCCCCTTCTTTTAGTCACCATAGTTTCTAAAGCTGACTCCCTGTAATAACGAATGTTGCTTGTTCCTAGAATTTCTATTGGCCTATCAGAATACTATTAATCCTTATTAGAATCCTGTTCTTTCCATTTCCATATTTTCTTAAGACCCTGTCCTATCTAGAGTTTCTAATAGCACATGTAGCAGGTTGTAGACTTTAAGCCCCCCAAAGCCTGCAACCATGCTGTTACAGCTGATTTTTTCCAGGGCTGGCTAAGTTACAAGGTATGGTGCTCATACCGAGAAAACACTCTGTTTTTTTTTTTTTTAATTTTTGTCGTCTTGTCATGCCATACTGAGAAAAGGCCATATAGACCCTTAAGCAACTAAATCAACCTTGGAACAAGTTGTATACCACTTAGGCCTGGTCTGAGCTCAAATTTTGAACACTTACACATCTGAAGCATTCTCCAAAGTGTCGCCCTGGTGGTGTGAAGAAGCTACCCGTGCAGACTCTGCCTGGGCCTGACTGGCTCTGAGCCAAGCACACAGTATCCTGGCTGGCTGACTGCTACATTGGCATTTGCTAAAATGTCTTTTGCCAAATTCTTCCAGCGTTTGTTTAAAGGCATCAAAATGTGTTTTACTTCTCAAAGAATATTTGATTTTCTCATCCAAAAAATGTCTGTTGATTATGATACCCTACTAATGTTGCTAGGGGACTACAGAAGCTACAAAACTTGGAGGCTTTTTTAGATTTGTCAGTGACAGGCAATTATGTGGATCTTTCTATTAGCAGAATTTGGTACCTGACTATATTTTTCTTTGGACTGCCAACTAAACAGTGTTGATCTTAATTTTATAAATGCATACTGTTTTATATTTTCTGTTTATATATCCTAAAACTTGAGCAGCCTTGTGCTATTTTGAGATACCTTAAGAAGATGTTAGCTGGGTACTTTTTATTTATCAGCCAAGAGGCTTTTATTCTGTCCTAAAGCCAACTAAATAGAATGACTCAAAAATGTCATACATGTGTCCCTGACCGAACTTCCCCATGGTAAACTCTCTCTAAAGGCACCGCATGGATGAACTAAGTGAGAAATGTATGCTGACCTAAGAGAAGCCTCTGGCCAGAGAAACTGTGTCACATGTCACAAAAATTAAAGGAACAACTCCTAATGCAGCATTGCCTATAACACATACTCAGAGGGCACTTGTCAACAGGATTAAAACACACCAGAAATGTCTGCTCCAAACTCTGTTGTTTGTTTCAGGTATGACAACCCATGAGGGTAAGGAGTCATTTCTCCTAACCAAGGCTGAAGTCCTCTCAGTTTCTTTTAAACTTACTTCTTTCTGTCTCCTCTAGAACTAAGTTCCATTGTTTATTCTCCTATCTTTGAATTCAAAAACAAACAAAATCCTCCTTATAGCCTGGGTCCCTTATAATTCCTATTAATATCTCTGTCTCTTCCTTTGAAGATAGTGTAGAAGAGCTGTTAAGAGCAGCCAAATTACTTGGGTTCAAATTCTTGACCCCACATGGCTGTACAACTGCACTAAACCTCTCTGGGCCACAATGTCCTCATCGGTATAATGGGATGATAATCATACTTAATCATAGCTAATTAAGAGCTCTTTAAATAAGATCATATGTGTCAAGCACTTAGAACAAAAATCAAACACAGTTTTTACATAGTCTTCAACTCACTAGTTTGTAGAGTCTCTTGGATTTTTCTGATAAAATTCACAAATCATATCATTTGTTAAGCAAGGCCACTTTTTTTCTTTCTAACTCTTACACTTTTGTGTGTGTTTAGTTTAATGCATGGACCTTCAGTACAGTGGCAAAGAGCAGCAGCACTGGCGAGCATCTTACAACTTCCAGATGCTTCTGTTTACCCTCCTATTTCCATTAGGGTCCCCTGTCCCACTATGCCACCAAAAGGTTCTGGCAAAGGCAACTAATAGCATTCTTGTTAAACCCAAAAGAGATTTTTCAATCTCTTCTTAATTATTATTATTGTTTTTTTATAGACAGGGTCTTTCTCTGTTGCCCTGGCTAGAGTGCAGTGGTGTCTTCATAGCTTGCTGCAACTCCCATCTCCTGGGCTCAAGCAATCTTCCCACCTCCACTTCCCTAGTAGCTGGGGCTACAGGCACACACCACCACAACCAAACCCTATATTGGGGTTTCACTATGTTGCCCTGGCTGGTCTCAAACTCCTGGCCTCAAGTGATCTTCTCAATGTGCTGGGATTATAGGAGTGATGACTGTCGGCCTCAGTCATCATTTTTTTGCCTGAGTATTATACAGCATTCAACATTAACAACAATGGCTTTTTTTTTCAATTCTCTCTCCCATTGCCTTCCCAATGCCACGTACTGTATGTGCTCTCTTACCTTCCTAACATCGTCTCAGACTGCTTTCATGACTACATTTCCTCTCACTGCCCCCTAAATATAACTGCGACACATTATGGATCTCACACTACAACTCAGATGTGGAGAGAAAATGAAGATTCCTTCATTTGGTTCAGAACTAATCTGACTCTCCTCCCAAGCCTACACCCATGTGTTTGTTAGTGGGAGAAAATAACTAAATATCTACTCCTCTTCTAACTGTAGTCTTACTCAGTAATTTGCAAAATTCTGCTAGTTAAGCGTTCACTCTCTCTTTGATTATTAGACAGTCAGATGTGTCCAGAAAGGCAACTTGTTCTCTTCCAAGGTGATTACAAGTGGCATGATGGAATAATTAGCAAATTTTATCATTTGTCCTAGATATTTTCTAGCTTAACCTTAGATTTTTAAACATGGCATTTATGGAGAGGACTCATCCTTCTGTCATGCTGTCTTCACTAACAACAGAGAAATGGCTAATACATTGTGACATTCACTGCACCCTCTGGTGTATTTTGTATTCCTGACTATGCTTGAGTGGTTCATACCAAAAGGCTGATCAACCCGTATCAACCACAGTTAAATCAATTTAATATAGCAAAAAAAGGGAGAAAAGTAGAATAAAAAGTTTAGTTTGTCAATATACATATTTGTATATGTCTGCATATATATCCTTTAAGTTCAACATGAAAGACTTCATGATTTTTTTTTTTTTTTTGAGACAGAGCCTCAAGCTGTCCCCCTGGGTAGAGTGCCATGGCACTACAGCTCACAGCAACCTCCAACTCCTGGGTTCTAGCGAGTCTCCTGCCTCCACCTCCCAAGTAGCTGGGACCACAGGCGCCCGCCACAACGCCCGGCTATTTTTTGGTTGTAGCC
>CAUYTI010137681.1:0-20580 GCA_963575145.1 Galago senegalensis | reverse complement strand
ATTAAAACATAACACAGTATAATAATATAATATGTTATCTGGTATACTGGAGCTGGCTTGCACTACTGATAATAACCAATCTTTCCCAGTCCACATTCAGGAACATCATGGTCATGGTGAGAGTATTTGTATCATGGCGATTGCAATCACACAAATCCATGCTATCTTTCAAGAAAAGCAGGTTGTTAAACATTTAACAAACTGCTGAGCGTATTATACTCTTTTATCGTGACTGGCGTAACAGTCCACACACAATCGTTTGCCCCCTCATGTGAAGAGATCGTATTTTAATGCTGTCTTTTGTTTTAGATAGCACCGTGCCTGGCACATAGTGGGTGCCTGGTAAATTATCCTTGCACAAACAAGTGAATATTTTGCAGCATCTTTCACAGCTTCTACGATGTTTACCTCCATTAGTCTAACAGGCTCAATGTTTGTAATATCACTACCGCGGGTTGCCAAGGAATAAAACGCCTAAAGTCTAAAGTGCAATTCTTTGCTTCTTAGCTGAATTGCTTCACCGGGGAGAAGCACACTGCATACCAACTGCCTAACACTTATTTCTACCTGCAAGGCCTGGGAGGATGCTAGCTGTACAGAAAAACGAAATGAAGTCTACAGCAGCTCGAAACCGAGTGATTACAAACCTGTAGCTAAAATACAAGTATTCCAGTTACTTATATGTACTTGCCTTGTTTTATTTGACTTCTTTTGTTTTCTTCCTCTCTTTCTCCTGCCTTTGCTCTCTGTTTTAAGCCGGCTTTGAAATTACCTATACGTTAAAATCCTTAAAAAAGAATCCTTTTAAAAATTATAAACATACAACCTCAATCACTTTGCACCAATAATGATGATGGTGATAATTTAGAAACTTAATTTTTGGTAGGAAAATTATCCAGAAATCATGTTCATCCCGAAGTAACATAGGCTTTGGAATCAGAAGGACTGTTTATAGACCCAACACTGACTGACTATGTGATACTGAGCCTCACTTTTCTCTTCTGTAAACTAGACACGAGATAAGTACAGGAAAGGGAGACATTGGAAAACAGATTCAAGCACTTTGCATGAGTTTTTTTTAGCATTTAGCAAATGGCCTTTAAATTAATATATTTTGAAGGAATTATTGAGGGCAAAAAATATGACAAAAACTAACAGCTCATGAAGGTTTAAATATTCATCTACTTTCTTCCAGAGCTGTCCAGCAGATATTTCTGTGAGGGCAGAAATTTTACATATATGCATTGTACAACATGGTAGCCTTGAGTCTCATGCACCAACTGGGTATTTGAAATGTGGCTGGGATGCCCAAGGAACAGTATTTTTAACTCTATAAGTTTAATTCATTAAAATTTAATGTTCTCATGGGGCTTGGGACTTCCATGTTATAATGCAACCACATTATCAACTACAGAGAAGAATTTCTCTAGGAGAAATTTATTTATTTTGTCTCCAAGAGTGAACTTTCTGAAAACTTAGTTCTGAATCTGAAATATAATTCAGTTTCCTTCAGTGGATAATGCAGTTGCATGAACTGCTTGTAGAATTTCTCAAAAGCTTTAGAGAGGAAGCTGTAAAGAGAGCAATTGCAGAGACGCTTTAAATATCATACCTGCCTGCCTGGATGTATTTAAGCTGCAAGGGTTTCTGACAGGCACTGGGGTCATTGATCAGAGCAGGGCTGGACGTGAATAGAGTTAGAAGGTCATGGACGACCAGTTCTGCAGTCATCAAGGCTTTTTCACAGCTCAAATGTGGCTGCGGGTCAAGGTTGAGACAATTATGCTGAGTTTGCTGCTGATAAGTGACCCCCAAGGCTCACCAGCTTCATTTATACTTAAGTATTCTGTTAGGAAAAATACACAAATTCGTTATAAATAATGCCCTGAGTAAGGAGGAGAAAAAATGTTACATGCATCTAAAATGTGTTGTGATTCAAAGAGGTACTCTAAGCATTGATATTTGTAAACATTCAAAACACTCAATCAGCTGATTTATTTCATAGTTTTAAAGGCTGAGAAGTGACCACCCTAGGGGCACAAGGACATAAAGATAATGGGGTAGTTAAAACCCCCACTGTGCTCATTCTGGGGGTTGGCGCTGGTACACCCCAAAAGCAGTTGGAAATAGAGAGGAAAAATGGATCTATCTTGAAAGACTGCTGGAATGTCAAAGCACTTGTAGGCTAAGAAAAGAGTTCTATGTAAATGTATGGTAATGAGATACTTTGGAAAGAGGTGGTATCATTTATGTATTTTCCTTAATTTTGCCCCCCATCCCTATCTCCCCAGGCACTCATGAATTCTGATTCTCTCAGAGGACATAATATCCTCTTGGAGTAAATTAGGCAGGTTGGAAAATGGCATTAACTCTTTCCACTCCCCAGGGAAGACATTTGGCAAATCCCTGCTTCAGAGCACTCATTTTCTTCCTGGTGTGTGGCTGATGCCCTGAGGAGAGGCACATATTGGGTGTGAGGGTGAGGTCAGGGACCACATTATTGCGACCTTATTGGCAATATGATGAGCTGGAGCCTGCGACATGTAAATCAAAGAGTTAACAATGGGGCCAGGTGGCTGCTCTGGCTTTGTCGTCTCAGGGTCACAACTGGACAGGCTGCGATCTGTCATCTCTCAGGCACATGGGTTTAGCAGCCACCGTAGTCTGCAAACCATCTGTCACGTCTCGGCAAGGCCTATAACACGGTATTACCCAGCCTGAAATCACTCACTCTCCAGGATGCATTTGACTCCCACCATCTTATCTTCTGTGGGATGGAGAAGCCAGGTGAGCTTAGAAAACTCCACAATCATTATTTCCCCAAGTTTTTCCAATTTCCTACTTGGAGTCAGAAACAATTACAGACTCTGAACCCGGCATTCACAACCAGATTGGAAACTCAAAGAGCCTCATTTCCCTCTTACTGGGAAAGAATTGCTTCAAGATTACAAGTGAACTTGACCCTTTCCCCACAGCCCTCCCACCCGCCTGTGGCACCACACTTCTACATACTCTCGTGTTTGCCTTCCCTCCCAGACAACCAAACTACAATTCTATTTTTAGAAAAGATAAGACTAGCAAGTGCCCACCTCAATTCTTAGAGCACTGTTTTTAGAAAATAAATCAGAATTTACAGTCCTGCGAAGGAAGTTATTTGCAAAGAAGGCTGAGGTGGAGAAAGTGACACCGTCCGTATCAAACTCCTGGAATCTTCATTTTCCCAGTGGCCGCAGGCTGACATGGAGGGATCCTGGGAGGCCCAGGGTTCTGAACGTTCAAGTTCATTAGGCATGAATCTCATTTTGGCAGGAAGCCACCCTCTTTAAGCAAAACCCAGTCACAGATAAACAGAGGGCAATCATCCCCTGCCTAATAAATGCAAGGCTGCAGAGATGGGGCTGCCAATCTTGGGAGAGGGGAATCAATGGGCTGAGGGACTGTGTGTACTTCCTGTCCCTAGGATGCCACAGAGTGGAGTACAGCTGAAACAGAACAAGTCTCAGACCAGCTCAGAGTCAAGGTCAGAATCACCCATACGGATAGTAACATTGGCGTGAGTTTGCCCTCAGTGGTGCATTGCTCTCTGAAAGCTTAGGGTATTTTACAAATCCTTTTTCTTAAATCCCTGCAGCATTTTGGAGAGAGGGAATGAGACCAGAAGTGTACTACAAATGGATACACTGAGGCACAGGAAGGCCTGGGGGACAGGGTAAGGGGAAGTCATCTCAGAGTAGAGCACTGAGCAACCCTTCACCATATTTTGAGACATGGTCGCTGAGCAATGCAGTTGTCACACTCCAGAAAAATAAAGGGAAGTATTCACTGATGGTAGCATAAAGGGGCAGAGCAGGATGGCGTCGAATCACAGGAACAGTGAAGTCTAGGTTCAGGATAACCTAGAAATTAGATATTTTTGGTGGAATCGCCTGGCTTTTATTTGTATGATGTAATTCATTCCAAAGCTTCAAAAGACAGTGCAAGCCAAACAGCACAAGTCTCAGGACCACCAAGCCAGCCAGCAGGCCACCAGCTAATGACCTGCAGTTTAGGCAATTCAATACAACTAGCAGTTCAGAACTCTCATCTATCCTGCCAGAGGAGACACAGCGAGACTCAGCTTCCTTTCATCAGGGCACATGATGGAGCTGGGGTTCATTCTGAACACACAACTCGCACACCTGGTAAAATGCAGGCTGGGTAAGGTCAGGAGGCCCCACAAGCCAAGATTGGCAACAAAGATGCCTTGGAAAGGATGCTATGAGGAAGCGGGGACCAGCCTCAGCCTCGGGTAAGGAAAATAGAGGCCCCGCCACCTCTCCAGGCTCTTCAGAAAGCCAACAGCCAAGGTCTGCTCACATCTTTCTAATAACAAGTCCAGTTGCCTAGGAATTGGGGCTCCAGCTCACCAAACACTTCTACAAACTCTCCACCCCTATACTCACCCCACCCAGCCATCGCTGAGATCCCTGGATGTCCATCTGCCTGTCAAACAGCTGTCTGGGTATTCCCATCTTTGCTCATGTCCTAGAAAGGCTGATGGGTCCCGCGTTTATTATAACCCTTGGGGGTGACAGAAGAGTAAGCCAACTGATGAAATCCCTTCTACACTACTAGGTAATAAAATAAAACCCAGTCCCCAGGGATGATGATACAGAAACCCTGGTCCGCCTTTTATGTGGGTCATATATCTTAATAGGTTTTCAAGCTATTTAGAAGACAAGACAAAGCAACTGGTAAGGGCCAATTTACAAGGCGTGTGAGCCATACACCCCCGGCCTGCAACAAAGGCCCCTTGGCATGAGCAAGGCTTTTCCAAGTATGAGGACAGACACAGCTCAGAAATACCACTTTACGCACTCACTTGCTCTATTTTCCAAAAACACAGTTGCCTTATTTATTCTGTGGCCCGTGACATCTGCTCATGTCCCTTCTTAGTCACTGCAGAATGGCTGCTCTGCTTGGGGGAGATGCTGGCTGTGTTCTGAGGGCCTGTGCAGAGGGAGAGAAATAAAGCCGCAGAGCCTCTGAATGAACGAGCAACCCCTGGACCTCGTTCTTTTTATTAGTGGTGCCATGGCAACATTTTCACCCATTTGGAGGTAAGAAAGTCATCACAGGTCCTGCCTGTGATCATAATTTATCTCAGCAATTTTACATTATGCAAATCTAAGGCAAGCTGCGTTTCGAGGTGTGCCAGTGGGGTTCGGCTGCAAAAATCAAGACTCGGTAATTCACAGAGGGAGAAAATGAGCGCTGCTCTTCAAGGTGCCTTCCACGCTGGAATACATTCCCCCAAATTAATCAGCCCCTAACATCGCCGCCTTACTCTCTCATTACAAATCAGAGTAAACAATTACTGCATTAAGCACTCTCTGAGAGGTTTCGAAAGGCCACTGGTGCTCACTGCTGATTTTTATAAATGATCTTCAAGGAGCTCCCCCGGGGGTGGGAGATCAGGGGAGGTCTAGGGAGAGGTTAGCAAGGACTGCATCTCATTACTATGGTGATGAGATGCAACGTGCATCATGGCTATGGGACCAGTCACCACGATTTGGGGCTGTGGTTCTGGTTTTCTGAGGGATTATCAAATCACACTTGATGGCAGCCTCCCTAGGCATAATGCCTTACTCTTCTGGGCCAAGTCATGGGAGGGAGGGCTCTGGAAGCAGAATGCTGGCTCCAATATTAAGACTTTTAAGACCCTGGACAAGGGACTTGAAATAGTAGTCACCCTACTTCATAGCATTGCTACAAGGATCTTCTGAAATTCAAACATTCTGAGCAGTGCCTGCCTCGGAGTTAGCATGTAATGGCGTTAACAATTTCACTAATTATTTATTATTTTGACAAGGTCTAGCTTCCCCCTTAACTGGATATAGTCAGTGAAGACAAGAACCCTGAGTCTATCTTTTGCACTGTAATATTCCACGGCGCCCTGAAAAGTGACAAGAACGTAGTGGGGGTATAGCTAATATTTTGTGGATAAATAAGCAAATGAATAAAGAATGGCTTTTCTCTTTGAAAAAGGCAGCTTCTCTGTTTTACTTAAAGACACTTAGGCAGAAACTGAGATTAGGATGGTCCCACCCTAGAAATTCCAGCATTCTCTTTCATATCGCCAAGGGGCGGAATTAGAGACAAGAGACAAAATCTGAGAACATCGGTCAGTGTGTTAAAGAGTTCTTGAGATGAGTCGGTTGCGAGAAGGCTAATGTGATGAACTTATAGAAAGCAGAGGATTCTTGGAGAATCGTAGGAGAGAGGGCCCTTATCCCCCTTTTGGAGTAAGATTTATAATGCCTGTCTACGTCTCTCCTGGGGCTTTGAGATGCAATGATGAGACAACTGTAGGACTTGGAGCCTCATGTCGAAAAGATAGAACACTGACAATTGTGTTTATCACTTCAGTAGCTGTAGAACACAGCCTGCACTCAGACAAGCATCACTGCACAGACAGGTGAAAGAATCAGGTTTTTTTGTTTTTTTTATGAGACAGAGTCTCAAGCTATTGCCCAACTTCCAACTCTTGGGCTCAAGTGATCCTTTTGCCTCAGTTTTTCTATTTTTAGTAGAGATGGGGTCTTGCTTTCACTGATGCTGGTCTTGAACCCATGAGCTCAAGCAATCCACCTGCCTCAGCCTCCCAAAGTGCTAGGATTACAGATGTGGAAAGAATCAGATTGTAATGTGCAGTAGGCCCTAAGACACTCCTCTGTGTTGGTGAGCATCCTAGTCTCATCCACCACAGTGCTATTTACTTTTGGATTAAAGGCCAACTTACATTATTCCATGAGTATGAATGAAAATGTTGAGTGGAATGTCCCCAGAGTTGGTAGATTGGTGCCATCATGAGTTCCAAACTGAATTATCATATCCCACTTTCAAACAGCACATTTAGCTTGAGAAAACAAGAGCTCCTTTCACTCAAAGCAGTTTTACTAGAGTTTATAACTAGAATGCCTCAGGCAGTTCCTCCTCCCAGTGGAATATTAGAGAGATCAATGATACACTGAAGTCAGGTTTGTGCTCAGAACACAGAAGGAATTATCAGTAGGGTTTTTTTTCTTGACCAAACTCCGTATTAAACTCCATGTACATTCAATTACAAAGTTTGTCAATCAACGATGTTTACTGAGTATCCTGCTATGTATACCCTCCTTGGCCTCATAGGAAAAAGAAGATCCTAATCAGCCAATAAATGTATTTGGAGTTTTCCAAATACCTGAGCTTGTCCTCCAATGACATCAGTTAGCTGGTCTCTCCTTCCCAATTTTAGCTTCAACTAAACAAGCTACTCCCCATACTCCCACCTCCTGAACCCAGTAAGTGCAAGTAAACTGAGACCCTGACTGTGCCGTGGCTGGTTCAGGATTGGAGGTCCCCAAAATCCCTTTTCCTTTTTTCTTGCTTAGCTGAAGAAAGAATTATTCATAACTAAACGTTGCATTCACCTATTGCCTCTTTGAAAAGCTTTCCTGAGTTCCATTCCTGATCCTGTGTAACAGGAGTGTATGTGTGAGCCGCACATCTGGGAAAAACCCTGTAGTGGGCAGAGAAATGCCCCCCACGAGGATGTCTGTGTTTTAACTCTGTCAATATTTCATCTTACTCGGTTGAGGGTCTTTGAAGATGTGATTCCGTTATGAATCTTCACCTGGAGAAATTATCCTGGTTTATTCAATGTGATCACAGGAGTTCTTAAGAGTGAAAGAGGTTGGCAGAAGATTCAGGGTCAGAGAAGACGTGATGGAGGAACAGAGATTGAATTGAGGTGGTTGATGGCTTTGCAGAGAGAAGGGGGCCACAAGCTAAGAAATACAGGCAGCATCTATAGATAGAAAAAGGCAAGAAAACAGATTTTTCTCTAGAGCTTCTGGGGACAAAATGCAACCCTGTTGAAACTTTGAATTTAACCCACTGAAACTTATTTCAGACTTCTATCTCCAGAAAGGTAACATAACTTGGTGCTATTTTAAGCCACTAAGTGTATGGTCATTCATTACATCAGCAATAGGATACTAATAGATACTTATATTATTTTATTGATTTCTTTGTTCCCACATCTTTCTCCTTACACAGGACTGCACCTTTCTTGACGTACTTAAAAATAGTCAGCCTGTATTAAAGCGTTAAATATCTGGCCCTGTGCTAAGTCATGAATTACCTTATCTGATACTCAAAACAGCCCTATGGCCTCAGATTATAAAACAGTGGGTATGGGGGTTCAGTGCCTGGTACTCAGCCCTCGGCAGCCTGCAATTCGGAATGTCGCTACACACTAGCTCTCTGACCTTGGGCAAGTTATCTTTCCTCTGCCTCATTTTGCTCATGTGCAAAATGGGGACACTGATGCTCACCCTATAGGGCTATGGTAGGAATTAGTTGATAATTCATGTAACGAGCTCAAAACCGAGACCTGGCATATATTAAGCATTATCTTAAGTCCTTGACTACAAATGTCACCACCTCCAATTTAAGGATGGTAAAACAGAAGCTCAAAGTCCTTTAATGAATTTGCCCTCTAGAATAGAGATGGGAACAAAATTAGGCCCATACACTCCACACTCACCTTCAATGTGTGAGGGCCACATGTCTCTTTTCTTCTTCTTTTTTTTATTATTCATTTATTTAAAAATTTTTTTTTTTTTTGAGACAGAGTCTCACTCTGTCACCCAGGCTGGAGTAGAGGGGCAGGATCATAGCTTACTACAAACCCAAACTCCTGGTCTCAAGTGATCCTCCTTCCTCAGCCACCTAAGTAGCTGAAGTTTGCACCATCGTGCTTGGCTAATTTTTCTATTTTCTTTTTCTTTCTTTTTTTTTTTTTTTTTTTTGTAGAGATGAGATCTAGCTGTATCACCGAGTCTGGTCTAACTAGAACTTCTGTCTTCAAACAATCCTCTTACCAGGCCTCGCAAAGCCCTGGAATTACAGGTGTGCATTATCACACCTGGACGACAGCTGCTTCTTGAGTCTACAAACCACTGAATTCATAAAGCTCTCTATCTAGTGGAAGAAACAAAGCCTACAGCAACACAAAAGGGAAATAAAGTGTTGATATTTCTGAATATCATAGGAGATGAAAAAAGGGGCACATTTTTATGGCAACGAGAGAGACAATTACTGGCACAATTTGGTCGTAGGCATTGATCCTATCATGTTAGAAAATGGTGCGTGGCAGTGCCAGGAAGGTTTTATGATGAGCTGATGATAGACTTGGAGAGATTCGTACAAATTAAATTTATTTGTAATAATTAATTACAAATTATTGTAATTTGTAATTACCATGGAAACATGCTAAAGAATAAAAATCAGAACCACAGATCACAGCTTTTTCAGAGACTTCACAGTAGGGCATCCATTTCTTTGTCCAGTGTTTCTATATAGCAGAGGTTCTCAAGCCTTAAGTGTGTCCAAGTGCTGGGCCCCCAGCTCCAAGAGTTTCAGGTTCAGTAGAGCTGAGGTCTGGCTAGAGAAACTGCGTTTCTCATAAATTTGCAAGTGTTGCTAATACTGCTAGTCTGGAGATCTCACTTAGAGACACACTGATCTATAGCAATTATTTCTCCACCGCTTCTGTCCAAGATTACTTCCAAAAGACTCACAAAGGAATTGAATTGTCTCAATCTAAGGTTTCATTCAGGGGATTGTAAGGGAAGTCCTGTCTGAGTATTTGCAACAGCATGAGGCCCATTAAAAGTACAAGACTCCAAGGAGGTAAATCCGCTTTATCCAAGAAAGCTTTCAAAGGACTTACAATACCAAGGAAATGACTCTGAGGCAATAGTTATGTATGTCAAAGACTCACTTCTCAATGTAGAGGACCAGGGAAACATTTCATTCTATGTAGAGAGCATCTCCTGGCTTAATTGAATCGCAACACTCCCAATACCGGCCACATCAATTTGCCCACACTTGAGGATGGGATTTTACGTATAATAGAGAAATCCTTAAGAGGCTTCTGGTTGGTTTTCTGCATTAATACCTGGGCAAAGAAACATTCTCAAATGCACAGCATTGCAGCCTAGACATAATAAGCTCATCAACCAAAAAGGTCTCCTTCCTAACACAGATGCAGACTCCCACTTCTCCCTCCATCCATTAGATTGGCTGGGCTTCTGGCTTACGAGTCTTACCACCCACATCACGCAGTCTACCCAGAAAAGGAAGGGAAGACAAAACAGTTTTGGTATCTCTTATTTCCTTTTTAAATTTCTCATCTCACTAAGAAATAATAATTCAGCTCACATCTGGAAATTAAAGAACGGAGTTTAAGATGATGAAATATCTAAACACTTCTACTTAAGAAGAGAAAGCAAGAAATCTATTTCGGACTGAAATTGAGGACAGTCACTGGGTGAGGTGAGTGGAAAGAAATGAGTGGACAGTCCTACAAAAATCATTCGGTCATCTTTAAAATTAATCACTCATCAAAATGCAAAAGAAGTTCCTGTTAGAAGGTGTGAGTCATGAAGAGATAAAGGTGTAGCCCCGGGACTATAAACGACCTCTGCAGTTTAATGATTTCGAGTAGCTCTACGGTGAATGCTCAATGTTTGGCAAGAGACTATTATTATTATTATTATTATTATTATTATTATTATTTTGAGACAGATATCACTCTGCCACCTGGGGTAGAGTGCCTTGGAACCTTAGCTCACAGCAACCCCAAACTCCTGGGTTTCAGCAATCCTTTTGCCTCGAACTCCAGAGTAGCTGGGACTAGAGGCATGCACCACTATGCTCTGCTAGTTTTTTTTTTTTTTTAGTAAAACGGGGTCTCGCTCTTGCTCAGGCTGGTCTCCTCCTAAACTCAAGCAATCTACCGCCCTGGCCTCCCAGAGGGCTAGGATGACAGGCGTGAGCCACCATGCCCAGCCAAGGGATTATTATTTTAAAAGTTAAGGAAAAAACTAATTAATCCTTTAATACAAAATCTAAAAATCTGATTTTGGAAATGTAACGCCTTATGATTGCTTCCACCCACAAATTCTTAAGGGGAAGGTAAGAGCCCTTGTAATTCAATGCAACTTTGAAAGCAACGTACACAGGAATGACTCATGTTTTCAAGTTTGTCAGCTCTTAGGCCCATAATGAGTTATTATTCACCTGTAGAGATAAACCAGTGTTCATGATACAATTTCTCTCTCACTTACCATGAGTGGAGATTTATTTCGCACTTGGTACAAACCAGGCTGAGTGCCATGACAATATTCCTGGCAATAAATATGCCAGATTTTCAATTGTGTAAATTCATCTCTGCATTCCCCATAGAATCTTGTAAACAAGGCCCTGCCTTTATGAGCTTTGTGCCTTTGGACAAGTTGGCTTTCTCACATAGTTAACTATCTTTAATATACGCCAGGTACTCTTCCAAGCACTTTAAGATACATACTGCCAACCTACTTTATCTTCTCAGTAAACCAATGAGGCAGGCATTATTTTTTCCCCCACATTATGGATGGGCTAACTGAAGCACAAAGAGATGAACGAATTTGCCTAAGATTAAGCAGTTGTCAAATGGCAAATACACAGTTCTTCAGCATAAAGCTCTAGACAGTTCTCTATGTCTCAACATAGAAAAAAGGAGTACCCACCGTATGAAATTGTGAAGGTTCAACAGTTTCTAAAAAGTCATTGGACCAGAATGTGGCCTATGGTAGTTGATGAAAGTGTGTCAGCTGTTAGTAGTGGTGCAGAATTAAGTGTTTAACAAATGCATTGTCAGCGTGAGCCTTTGACTTTGCAATAGTGAACTAAATCATTACAAACACAACCAAGAGAGTAATTAAATGACATTTAGTTGACTATCTTAGCAAAGAGAAGATCATTCCAATACTTGATAGTTATCTTAGTAATTATCTCTAATAAACTTCTTATATGGAATGCTGAGTAATACATATGTATAAAGGCGTTATTGACAGAAAAGTTCTATACATATTCTTTCTACTCAATTAGGAGTCCGGACTGTTGAGATCCAAGGTTGAAAACAATATATGAGATTGTCAAATGGACTTTAGATTGAGCTCTGAGTGGAATGGCAGGTTGCAAGTTGAAGCAAAAACAATTAGTTACCCGTCATGTGGTTATTGATCTTCCTGTCCTTTTTGTTATCAGGACTTCAAAGGCGAGATAATAGCAGCTACTTCAATACATCACAATTTGTTGTAAATATTAATAACCTTTAGAACATAGGGGCTGTATTTTTCTATGAGATACAGACAGTTAACTAGCTCTGACCCCTGCAAAGGGGAAGCAATTGTCAAATTCAGATGGCACCTTTCAAGGATGGGTAATTTAAAAAAGAAATCAGAAGAATGAAATGCCACTTGGAATAATTGAAGTGAATTAAAAATAACAATAAATACCCCACCTCTGCCACTCAGTTGTAAAAGGCGTTTAAGCTTCTATTTTCTACCGAGGTTTAAAAACAGAGAAATATTTCAATCAAAGGGCTACTATCAGATTTCTAAATTCGCTACCTGGTATTTTTGAAAATGAGTATTTCAACCCTGTCAGATGCTTACAGGAATTCCTAATGAGCAGAAGTAAAATGGCTGATTTTCCAATCTCTTGTGAAGTCTTCATCTATGGTTGAATATGTTGAATAAGTTGAATATGTTTCTGAGAATTGTATGAATTAAGAGCACTTATGCATTTTGCTTAGCCAATCATTCTACTACCATTTCTGTTAACATTTGGCAAACTATATCCCATGCCTGTTGTTGTAAATAAAGCTTTATTGGAACACAGCCACACTCACTCATTTCTGTACTGCCTATGGCTAAAAAAAGCATAGCCCATAAAGCCTGAAATATTTACTACCTAGCTGTTTGCAAAGTATTTGCCAACTACTGATATGTACCATACTACATATATTATAGTATATTTATTATATAAAAACCCAAACATAATCTGCAAGTTGAAGAGATATTTTATAGCCACTAGCACAGCTTGTAAAAGTGGTGTATCTTTGAAATCGAACCATCATAAAATTCATTGCAAAACAAACATTTAAAAAAGCAATCAATCCTAAAGCTTTTATTTTTTTACCTCAGAGGTGGCACCACAGGATTCATCCTTAATCTGTCTCTTCTCCTCTTAAGATCTATTTCATCAACAAGTCCTATCATGGCTACTTTCACTACCTTCAATACGTGTCCCTAATCTATCTAATACACAGCTGCAATCCTACTCTAAGTTAGCCTTATTTCTCCACTGACTACACTAATAGCATCTGTATGGACTGAATGTTTGTGTCTCTCCCCCCACCCCCCACCATGCATATGTTCAAATCCCCTGTTCTTAAGGTGATGGTATTTGTAAGTGAGGCCCTTGGGAGGGAATTAGGTCATGAGTATGGAGCCCTCATGAGTGAGGTTAGTGCCCTCATAAAAAGAGTCACAAGAGAATGTGATCTCTCCCTCTCTCTGCCATGTAAAGCCAACAACAAGAAGGTGGCCATCTACAAGCCAGGAAGAGAGCCTGCACCAGAAACCAATCATGCCCGTACTCTGATCTTGTGTTATGAGAGACTCCGTGTCTGAGATGTTGTATTATAGCAGTCTGGGCTGATTGATGACATCTTAACTAATTTGGGGGTTCTCTTCTTATCCCTGTGCCAATAATTCATTAACCAATAGCCAATGACATCTTTTTAAAACTTGCCTCCAATTATGTACATCCTCTGGTTAAAAGCCTCCTCTACAATTCCATGTCACTTAGAAGTCTAAAGTCTTAGAGTAAAATCTACACTCTGCACCAAGAGGCTGCCTGGTCTGCCACCCTTTGGCCTCTGGCTGCCCCTGTGCCTAGGGGGCTTCAGCCACACTGTCTTTCTGTTCCCCAAAGAGGGCAACCTGGCACTGCTGTGGGGCCTGTGAGCTTGTTCTGCCTGGGATGATCTGCTCCTGTATCACTGCCTTGTCTCTCACAGCTCACCTCAAGCATCATCTCATCAGAAAAGTTCCCCTGAATCCCCAATATCCAGTGTGCCCCACTTCATCCTCACACTTCTGCCTTAGCACATCACCTGGTTAATTTCCTTGAGGATTTATCTTTATGAGAAATCATCTTGGCTTGGCGCAAGTAGCACAGGGGTTACCGTGCTATCCACGTGCACCGAGGCTGGCGGGTTCAAGCCTGGCTCTGGTCAGTTAAACAATAGCCAGGGGTTGTGGCAGGCACCTGTAGTCCCACCTACTTGGGAGGCTGAGGCAAGAGAATCACTTAAGCCCAAGAGTTTGAGGTTGCTGTGAGCTGTGATGCCACAGCACTCTACCCAGGGTGGGTGACAAAGTGAGACTGTCTCAAAAAAATAAAAATAAAGTAAGAAAGAAAGAAAGAAAGAAAAGAAAAGAAAGAAATCATCTTATTTAGTTAGATCTCATTTCTGTTATCTTTTTTACTATATTTACAGTCTATGAAAGCACGCAGTATGGCTATTTGCTGCCATCTCCACTTAGAACAGTCCTGGACATAGTAGGTGTTCAGTTTATATTTGTTGAATAAATACTATTTTGGAGGAGTGGAGGGAGTTATGGCTTAGTGAAAGAGAAAGATACAGGATGTATTTGCCCACCTAAAATCTAAAAATTATACATGTAATGGGAAGCTTAAATGAGAGACAAGATTAATATGACCCATAAAAGATCAGAGAATAAGAAATATGACTTGGCATGAGCAGAAAAGACCTTTTGGAGTAAAAATAGACCTGAAGGAAGTTGAAGGGAAGGAATAGGTGAGCATTGAGATAAAACATGATAGAAAAGGGAAAAACTCCTGGAGACTAACCAGATATGAAATTTGCAGAAATAACTTAAACTTTTTTGACTATAAAATTAAAATTAATGAGGTGGCTGAAAGCACAATGGACGGGAAGAAAGATCATTTACAATCAAATTACTTGGCCGGGCACAGAGACTCACGCCTGTAATCCCAGCACTTGGGAGGCTGAGGCAGGTGGATTGCCTGAGTTCGCAAGTTCAAAGATCAGCCTGAGCCAGAACAAGACCTAATCTCTAAAAATAGGTAGGTGTCATGGCGGACGCCTGTAGTCCCAGCTATTTGGGAGGCTGAGACAAGAGAATCGCTTCAGCCTAGGAGTTTGAGGTTGGTGTGAGCTATGACACCAGGGTACTCTACTGAGGGTGACAAAGAGCCTAGGAGTTTGAGGTTGGTGTGAGCTATGACACCAGGGTACTCTACCAAGGGTGACAAAGTGAGGGTCTGTTTTTTTTTTTAAAAAGAGAGAGAGACAAAGAAATTTTGTATCACCCGTGTCATAGCGTAGGCACTTGCAGATGATTGGCTAATACACTTGCAGATGATTGGCTAATCCACTTCCAGATGATTGGCTAATATTCCTGCGAGGGGGAAGACATGGGGATTGGCTCTCTTTCTTGGCTCCCTTTTCTCTCCCTTCGGATTTTCCTCTATTTCCAACATTCCATGGTTGTGTGAACAGTTTTCAAAGGGTTCTTATGTTTTCAAGGGAAGAGATTGATGCCCAATGTCTGGTCACCATCTAATTCATTTAACACTCTGAAATAGAGTGAGTACAATTAATATTTCATTCCCAGAACTTGCAAGCCCTTCTAGCATAGTCCACCAGTGTGACCAGTGTGTTTGGAGTTACACAGGTAGAGTATACTTTCTTCTGTTCCCCCAGGATAACTAACATTCCCTGTAGCTGTACAGCTCCTACTGTTCTGATGCACGGATTCTTTCCCTGTGTTCCCTACTCTCCTTCCTACCCATACCCAAACATGGATAGTTATCATTTTAGAAAGCATAACTGTGACTTCCTTTTGAAACCCTCACAACCTATTTCCCTTACTAGGAACATATGAGTGCTTTCTGTGGATCAGAAACTGTAATGTTGGAAACATGTTACTGCATTTCATCCTTGTACTTACTTAAGCATCATGATCTCATTTTACAGATGAGAAAATTGAAGCTGAAGAAAGTTCTATAACTTGCTCAAGGCCAAGCAGTGATAAGAGTCAGAGTCCAGACTTTAATTCAGGCCTGTTTGATTCCAAAGTCTGTGTTCAAGGCCAAAGTGGCGCTGATCACTTTCTTCCTCAAGCTGAGGTCTGATCATTCACTCCACATCCAGTGCTACTGCACAATGATGGTGTCCGTCCAGACCTCTGTTCTGATTGGTCTATGATGATGCCATATTTGTCATTAGATGCTGAATATATTCATGCTTGTATTTTACATATTATGTATCTTGTTTAGATGAATCATCTCTATAAAAGGTACTTCTTGTTTTTCTAATAAAAAATGGAATGACTAAATGAAAATATAAATACTTTTATATTACAGTAGAGTGCCATGGTGTCAAAGCTCACAGCAGCCTCAAACTCTCTGGCTCAAGTGAGCCTCCTGCCTCAGCCTCCTGAGTGTCTGGAACTATAGGTGCCTGCTCTGATTCCCCACTATTTTTATTGTTTTGTTTTGTTTTTTTTTTTTTTTTTTTTTGAGACAGAGCCTCAAGCTGTCCCCCTGGGTAAAATGCCGTGGCATAGCTCCAACTCCTGGGCTCAATTGAGTCTCCTGCCTCCGCCTCCCAAGTTGCTAGGACTAAAGGTGCCTGCCACAATGCCTGGCTATTTTTTTTCGGTTGCAGCCATCATTGTTGTTTGGTGGGCCCAGGCTGGATTTGAACCCACCACCTTAGGTGTATGTGGCTGGTGCCTTAGCAGCTTGAGCCACAGGTGCCAAGCCCATTTTTTCTATTTTTAGTAGAGACCTGGTCTTGCTCTTGCTTAGGAGGGTCTTGAACTCCTGAGATCAAGGGATGCTCCTGCCTCTGCCTCCCAGAGTGCGGGGGGTTAAAGGTGTGAGCCACAGCACCTGACCTCAGATCTGCTTTTCGATTTTGGACTTCCCAGCCTCTAGGAACATGAGCCATAAGTTTCTATGTTTTATAAATCAGGCCACATGCCCAGTGGCTCATGGCTACAATCCTAGCACTCAGGAGGCCAAGGAGGGTGATTGCCTGAGCTTATGAGTTCAAGACCACCCTGAGTCATAGTGAGATCCTGTCTCTAAAAATAGCCAGGTGTTGTCATGGACATCTATAGTCCCAGCTACTGGGGAGGCTGAGGCAAGAGATTCACTTCAGCCCAAGAGTTTGAAGTTGCTGTGAGCAGTGATGCCACAGCACTCTACCAAGGGCAACAAAATGAGACTGTCTCAAAAAAAAAAAAATTTAAATAAATAAATAAATGAATAAATCACCCAGTCTGTAGCATTCTGTTGCAACAGCAGGAGAAACAACAGGCACTTAGATGAGGTGGCCCACTGTTGTGGGCTCCTTTCCATGGAGTGTGGGGACAGGAGAGACAAATCTGTGGCGAGGGAATTAAGACCGCAACAGCCTCCTGAGGCTCCAGTGAGGCCTGTGGTCGGGTGACAGAAGGAGGTGGTTCCACAGAGAGTGCACACACCCCTGGTGGAAGTGAGGTGCATGGTGAAGTTCAGTGAACTTTGCTGTACCAGGGACTCCTCAGTAGAAAGGTTAAAAGGATGAGCCAGGACAGGGCAGTCAGTGGTTTAGCAGCTCAGACCCTGGGGCCAGCTTGCTAAAATGATTTCCCTGGCTTCTGGGGACTGATTCATCAGAAGATGAGAAAGAGCTGGACTCAGGGGCTCACGCCTGCAATCCTAGCACTCTGGGAGCCAAGACAGTGGATTGCCCGAGCTCATGAGTCTAAGACCAGCCTGAGCCATAGTGAGACCTAGTCTAAAAATAGCTGGATGTTGTAGCAGGCACCTGTAGTCCCAGCTACGGGGGAGGCTGAGGTAAGAGAATCACTTGAACCTAAGAGTTTGAGATTTCTGTGAGCTGTGACACCATGGCACTCTACTGAGGGCAACAAAGTAAGACTCTATCTAAACAAAAAAAAAGAAAAAGTGGAAGATGAGAAGGAAGATGTCCCTTGAGACTCCAAGGAGCATGGGCTCAGTAAACAGTGGGCGGCACTCCTGGGGCTCCTGCTGCATTGTAGCACACAGACCATGCGAGGCAGAAGGACTTGGTCCTTTTGTGGAGTCTGCAGGGCCTGCTGCAAAAGGACCATGTTTTGCTCGGCACTGAGAATTTCGAGGTGGCCACCGCAGAGCGTTAAACCCAGCATGGGACTTCTGAGCGTGGGCCCTGCTGCAGTGCGGGACACATGTACAAGGAGCTGGCCCGATGTGGGGGGCAGGGGGCTCATCATGCCCCTGGGACTCAGTGCCCAGTGTGTATCCCCAAGGCCTCTGTGAGGCGCTGTCTGTGCATGGACGGGCTGGGGGATTCTGGAAGCCACGTTCAGCCAACAATGAGGGGAAGGGAGGAAGCCAACCCCAAACCTCACCCCTCAGAAGTCCACACTGTCCTCCAGGAGGCCTCAGGGGACCTGAGCCCAGGTGCCCACAGGAGGCACTGGCTCCCTCAGCTCCTTTATGGCTTCCTTCCCTCTGCCACCTGCCTCTTGTGCACTGAAGGGTTAAGAGTGCCCCAGGAGAGGCCTGGCCTTTGCCCTCGGCTCCAGGGCAGTGCCTCTCAGCCTCTGGAATGCGTTGTAAGTGTCTTTGCTCACCTGGGGCCTGTACCCACTGTACAGTCTACCCTAAGGATGGGCGGTTTAAGCTCAAGCTTTGGAGGGCCAGAGGCTAAAGCAGTATCAGCTGTGTCCATATTAACGCACTTTAATAAAGACTCTGGACACCAAGGCTCGGGGAGCTTCCCTGGTAGGCAGTACTCAGCGGATATTGGCACACATCACGGGCAGGAGAAGTCGGCATTATCCATGCCCCTCCGCCCCCCAGGAGGGGCAGCTGGAAGCTGGCACCCGGCCTCTCCTGGGTCCTCTTGCCTTCTGCTGGCTTTGATCTGTAGCTGCTTGCTGTACTAAACCATAACTGTGGCCATAATGGCTTTTCTGGGTTCTGGAAGTCCTTCCGGCCGAAGATGAAACCCGAGGGTGGTCTTGGAGACCCCTGGACTGCACTTCCCCACTCCCTACTTGTGTATCCTGGGATCAATTCTCAAATCAACTTTCTGTGCCTGAACCCTTTGCTTAGGCTCTGCTTCTGGGGGTACCCAACCAAGAAGGGAGGGCACCTTGTGGAAAGACAGGACCCCAACAACAATTTCATGTTCTTTTTTTATTTTCTTGAGATAGAGTCTCACTCTGTCCTCCAGGCTAGAGTGCTGTGGCATCAAAACAGCTCACAGCAACCCAAACTCCTAGGTTCAAACTATCCTCCTGCCTCGGCCTCCCCAGTAGCTGGGACTACAGGTGCCACCACTATGCTTAATTAATTTTTCTATTTTTCGTAGAGATGGGGTCTCACTCTTGCTCAGGGCTGGTTTTGAACTCCTGAACTCAGGCAATCCATGCACCTTGACCTCCCAGAGTGCTGGGATTATGAGCATGAACCACTGCACCTGGCCATAGTTTGATGTTTTTGAAAAAACCTCAAACAAATTCAACATCCCCTCCCAACCTAGGGACATATCACTGCCAGGATCCCATAGCTAGGAGGGATGGAACTGGGACTCTAAGGGATTCCATGTGACCTCAGAGCCCATGACTTGGCCACACAGAGGCCTGAACAATGAAAGACTCGAGACACCAAGAGCCCTGTCGGACTAAGCACCTCTCTGAAACCCACCTGCTTACCCGGGCGTGTGCCATCTCCTCCTCCCAACCCAAGAAGCAGGATGTTCGTTACAGAGGATCTTTATTTATAATGAAAAAAAGAAATTATAAATCATTTCTTGGACTGCTTCAGTCTCTATAAAACAACTTGTAAAAAACGGAGCCGCTTCTCTTGCAAGAAGCTCTTGTTTGTGCTGACCTTGGGGCACATGTTTTCATGGCCCAGGGTGCTGGGAGGGCATTTGTCCAAAAGAGAGCCTGTCCCTGGTACCCTGCCAGCTGTCACCATGGCATCACCTTTTGCCACATCAGGGTCAGTGAGACTATGGAGGTGCCAGAATTCTGGTCTGCTGACGGCCTGGGGAAGACGGTCCCGGAAGAGGGCAGGCCGATTCCTCACTGGTCCTCACTCCTGTTGTGGTACGGGCCAGATTCACCAAGTTTCCATCCAGGGAACTCAGCACACCTGCCACAGGCAGCCAGGTCCCCGGACACCTGGGCAAGGGGCACTGGAGCAGGAGCTGCTTACAGATCCCCGCTCTGGGACTCCTCTCAGGCTTCAGGGTCGATTTCTCCATCATCTGGGCATGACCCCGTCTCATCCAGCCAGACTAGGAAAAATAGAACATTAACATCTGTGTGGACCCCTTAACCTTGGCTCCTTTCTTGGGAACTTAGGAAGCTAGGGCTCCCTTCCTTATGGTGAGAAGGGACCCAGTCTTACTGGGTCTCTCAGGGATCCCAGGTACTCCCCATGCTTACTCTTTTTTTTTTTTTTTTTGAGACAGAGCCTCAAGCTGTCCCCCTGGGTAGAGTGCCATGGCATCACACTCACAGCAACCTCCAACTCCTGGGCTCAAGCGAGTCTCTTGCCTCCACCTCCCAAGTAGCTGGGACCACAGGCGCCCGCCACAACGCC
>CAUYTI010137672.1:0-17285 GCA_963575145.1 Galago senegalensis | reverse complement strand
GGATGGAGCTGGAAAATGTTCTTAGCAAAGTATCACAAGAATGAAAGAAAGAGTATCCAATGTACACACCCCTATTATGAAACTAATTTATACCTTTTATATGAAAGCTATAACCTAATAACAGCCTAAGAATATGGGGAGAGGGGAAGGAGAGAGGAGGGGAGAATGGGTGGAGGGAGGGGTATTGGAGGGATCACTTCTGAGGTTTATCTTACAAGGGTACAAGTGAATCTTTCTAAGAGCAGAATGTGAACGTTTTAAAATAATAACTAAGTGGCTCGGCGCCTGTGGCTCAAGTGGCTAAGGCTCCATCCACGTGCACCTAGGGTGGCAGGTTCGAATCCCCAGCCCAGGCCCGCCAAACAACAATGATGGCTGCAACCAAAAAATGGCCAGGCATTGTGGCGGGCACCTGTGGTCCCAGCTACTTAGGAGGCTGAGGTAGGAGACTCACTTGAGCCCAGGAGTTGGAGGTTGCTGTGAGCGTGATGCCATGGCACTCTACCCAGGGGGATAGCTTGAGGCTCCGTCTCAAAAAAATAATAATAATAATAATAACTAAGAAAATGACATGAAGGCTATGTTAACCAGTTTGATGGAAGTATTTTGGACTGTGTGTGAAAACCCCACACTGTACCCCAGAAGTGCATTAATGTACATAGTTACCATTCAATAAAAAAGAAATTAAAAATAAATAAATAAATGAATAAAATGAAAAATGAGCAAAGGACTTAAATAGACATTTTGTTAAAAGAAAATAGACAGGCTCGGCGCCTATAGCTCAACCGGCTAAGGCGCCAGCCACGTACACCTAAGGTGGTGGGTTCGAATCCCCGGCCTGGACCCGCCAAACAACAATGACGGCTGCAACCAAAAAAGTAGCCGGGCGTTGTGGCGGGCACCTGTGGTCCCAGCTACTTGGGAGGCAGAGGCAGGAGACTTGCTTCAGCCCAGGAATTGGAGATTGCTGTGAGCTGTAATGCCATGGCACTCTACCCAGGGGGACAGCTTGAGGCTCTGTCTCAAAAAAAAAAGAAAATAGACAAATGGCCAACCATCAAACAAACACAAAAAAAGATGTCCAACACCGTTGGTCACCAGGGAAATGTAAATCAAAACCCCCGATGAGATAATACTTTATAGCTATCAGAATGGCTACAGTCAAAAAAATGAAAAATAGCAAGTATTGATGAGGATGGGAGAAATTGGGATCCTTATACACTACTGATGGGAATGTAAAATGGTACAACCACTGTCAAAAACATTTGATTTTTCTTTTTCTTTTTTTTTTTTTTTTTTTTTGAGACAGAGCCTCAAGCTGTCCCCCTGGGTGGAGTGCTGTGGCATTACAACTCACAGCAACCTCCAACTCCTGGGCTCAAGCGAGTCTCTTGCCTCCGCCTCCCAAGCAGCTGGGACTACAGGTGCCTGCCACAACTCCTGGCCATTTTTTGGTTGCAGCCATCATTGTTGTTTGGCAGGTCTGGGCTGGGGATTCGAACCCGCCACCTTAGGTGTACGTGGCTGGCGCCTTAGCCGGTTGAGCTATAGGCGCCGAGCCAACATTTGATTTTTCATAAGTTAAACATACCATTGCCCTATGATCTGATGATTCCTCTCCTAGATATATACCTGAAAGAGTTGAAAAAAGATGTTCAAACAGAACCTTGTACACAAATGTTCATAGTAGCACTATTCACAATAGCTAACAGGAAGAAACCACCCACATGTCCATCAACTGATGAATGGATAAACAAACTGCCGTTTATCTATACAATGGAATGTTATTTGGCCATAAAAAGCCACGAGGTACCAATATATGCTAAATGCTGGATGAACCTTGAAAAATCATGCTAAGTGAACAAAACCGGTCATGAAAGACGACACATTGTAGGATTTCATTTATATGACATATCCAAACTAGAAAAAGCTACAAAAACAGAAAGTAGATTACTGGGGGGAAAGGAGAAATTGAGAGGGACTGTTTAATCAGCAATTTCTTTTGGAGATGATGAAAAAGTTCTGCAATTAGTGATGATGGTTGCACAACATTGTGCATGTACTTAGTGCCACAGAACCCTACACTTAAAATGATTAAAATGATACATTTTTTAGTATTTTACGATAAAAAAATTTAAAAAATAAGGCCAGGCATAGTGGCTCACACCTGTAATCCATGCACTCTGGAACGCTGAGGTGGGTGGATTGCTTGAGCTCAAGAGTTCAAGACCAGCCTGAGTGGCTCGGCACCTGTGGCTCAAGTGGCTAAGGCGCCAGCCACATACACCTAAGGTGGCGGGTTCAAATCCAGTCCAGGCCCGCCAAACAACAATGATGGCTGCAACCAAAAAACAGCCGGCGTTGTGGCGGGCGCCTGTGGTCCCAGCTACTTGGGAGGCTGAGGCAGGAGACTCGCTTGAGCCCAAGAGTTGGAGGTTGCTGTGAGCTGTGATGCCACAGCACTCTACCCAGGGGGACAGCTTGAGACTCTGTCTCAAAAACAACAACAACAAAAAAAAAAAGGCCAGCCTGAGCAAGAGCGAGACCCTGTCTCTACTAAAAATAGAAAAACTGGCTTGGTGCCTGTAGCTCAAGCAGCTAAGGTGCCAGCCACATATACCAGAACTGATGGGTTCAAATCCAGCCCAGGCCTGCCAAACAACAATGACAACTACAACCAAAAATAGCCGGGTATTGTGGCCGGCGCCTGTAGTCCCAGCTACTTGGGAGGCTGAGGCAAAAGAATCTCTTAAGCCTAGGAGTTGGAGGTTGCTGCAAGCTGTGAGGCCATGGCACTTTACCCATGGTGATAGCTTGTGGCTTTGTCTCAAAAAATAAAAATAAAAATAGGAGGGTGCTTGTGGCTCGGTGAGTAGGGAGCCGACCCCATATATGGAGGTGGCAGGTTCAAACATGGCTCCAGTCAAACTGCAACAAAAAATAGCTGGGTGTTGTGGTGGATGCCTGTGGTCCCAGCTACTCGGGAGGCTGAGGCAAGAGAATCGCCTAAGCCCAAGAGCTGGAGGTTGCTGTGACGCCACAGCACTATACTGAGCGCAACAAAGTGAAACTCTATCTCTAAAAAAATAAATAAATAAAAATAGAAAAACTATGCAGGCGTGGTGGCCGGTGCCTATAGTCCCAGCTACTTAGGAGGCTGAGGAAACAGGATCACTTGAGCCCAAGAGAGGTTGATGTAAGCTATGATGATGCCATGGCATGCTGCCCAGGATGACAGTGAGACTCTATCTCAAAAAAAAAAAAAAACAAAAAAGGTTAAATAAGAGAGTAAGAAATCTTCTACCCCATAAACTATACACTCCAGTTTCCACACTTACCCTAAATAAATATTATTTATTATCTTTTTTCTCATAATATTTCTAGAGATTGTTTCATTCAAATACAAATCAATATGAATATACTTTTTTTTCTGTTTTGAGGCAGAGTTTCACTTTGTCACCTTTGGTAGAATGCTGTGGTGTCATAGCTCACAGCAACCTCAAGTTCTTTTTTTTTTTTTTTTTTTGAGACAGAACCTCAAGCTGTTCCCCTAGGTAGAGTGCTGTGGCATTACAGCTCACAGCAACCTCCAACTCCTGGGCTCAAGCGAGTCTCTTGCCTCCACCTCCCAAGTAGCTGGGACCACAGGTGCCCGCCACAACGCCCGGCTATTTTTTTTTGGTTGCAGCCATCATTGTTGTTTGACGGGTCCGGGCTGGGGATTCAAACCCGCGACCTTAGGTGTATGTGGCTGGCGCCTTAGCCGGTTGAGCTATAGGCGCTGAGCCACAACCTCAAGTTCTTAGGCTCAAGTGATCCTCTTTGCCTCAGTCTCCCAGGTAGCTGGGACTACAGGTGCCTACCACAGCACCTGCCTATTTTTAGAGAAGAGGTCTTGCTCTTGCTCAGCTTGGTCTCGAACTCCTGAGCTCCAGCAATCCACCTGCCTCGGCCTCCCAGAGTGCTAGGATTACAGGTGTGAGCTACCATGCCTAGCCTTTGACTATACCTTTTAAATGGTAGAGTACATGGTTTTTCACACATTTTTAAAACTGCTTATTTATTTATGTTTTGAGACAGAGTCTCATTCTGTCACTGGGGCAAGAGTGCAGTGGTGCAATCTAGCTCACAACAACTTCAAACTCCTAGGCTCAAGGAATCCTCCCACCTCGGCCTTCCGAGTAGCTGGAACTACAGACATGCTCAGCTAATTCTTTCCATTTCTAGCAGAGATGGGGTCTCCATTTTGCTCAGGTTAGTCTTGAATTCCTGACCTCAATCAACCTTTCTACTTCAGCCTCCCAGAGTGCTAGGATTCAAGTATTGGTCACAGTGCCTGGCTTCCCCCCACCCTTTTTTTTTTTGCAGTTTTGGCGGGACCAGGCTTGAACCCGCCACCCCCCGGTTTATGGGGCTGGCGTCCTACTCCTTGAGCCACAGATGCCACCCTTTCCCTCACACACACACTTTTTAAAAATTTCAACTATTGATACTTTTCTTACAGATCTTTCTACATAAGAAAACTAAGAAGTTGGCTTGGCGCCTGTGTCTCAAGTGGCTAAGGCACCAGCCACATACACTTAAGGCAGTGGGTTCAAATTGAGCCTGGACCCGCCAAATAACAATGATGGCCGCAACCAAAAAATAGCCGGGCATTGTGGCGGGCGCCTGTGGTCCCAGCTACTTGGGAGGCTGAGGCAGGAGACTCGCTTGAGCCCAGGAGTTGGAGGTTACTGTGAGCAGTGAAGCCATGGCACTTTACCCAGGGGCTCAGCTTGAGATTCTGTCTCAAAAAAAAAAAAAAAAAAAGATGAGATTCTTATATGCAGCAGGTATCAGGCCTGAGTTTTTGTATCCAGTCAGCCAACCTGTGCCTCTTTAGAGGATAATTTAAGCCATTCACATTAATTGAGAGTATTAATAAGTCTGATGTATTTTAGGTAGAGTTTTTCAAAAGTCCAATGGACCTTTTTAATCCTTTTGCCACTGTGGAAGTTGGAATTTGATCAAAAGTTTCTGAGTGAGTTTACTTTGGTGGTAGAGCATTGTGCTTGTCATTGTGGAGGATGGGTCTGAGAATGTCCTGGAGAACTGGTTAAGTTATGGCAAATTTCTTCAACATGTGAATGTCATTAAAGTATTTAATTTCTCCATCATATGTGAAACTCAGTTTAGCTGAGGATCCTCAGTACAGGATCCTGGGTTGAAAGTTATTTTGTTTTAAAAGGTTAAAGGTTAGGGCAGCACCTGTGCCTCAAAGGAGTGGGATGCTGGCCCCATATACCAAAGGTGGTGGGTTCAAACCCAGCCCCAGCCAAAAATAGCAAAAAAATTAAAAAATTAAAAAATTAAAAATTTTAAAAAATAGAGGTTAAAGGTTGATGACTATCCTCTTCTAGGTTGGAAAGTTTCAGCAAAGAGATCTGTAGTCATTCTAATATTCTTCCCTTTATAGGGTATGGTTTTCTTATGTCTAACTGCTCACAGAATTTTCTCCTTCATATTAACTTTCACGAAGTTAATTATAATGTGTCTGGAAGATGCTTTATTTAGATTGAGTCTTGCTGGGGTTCTTGAACTGTCTGCTATCTGAATTTCAGAGTCTCTTGCCATGTTTGGGAAGTTCTCCTTGATTATCTCTTGGAGTAGAGCATCTGGGCTATTCAAAGCAACCTGTCACCTTCAGGAATTCCTATAAGGCAAATATTAGTTTTTTTCATATTATCTCACAGCTCTCTGAAAGAATGATCCATTTTTGCTCTCCACTTCTTTTCCTCTTTGAGCATTTGGGAGTGTTCAAAAGCTTTGCCTTCATTGTCAGACATCATTTTTTCTGACTGCTTCATTCTGTTACTGAGGGATTCTACTGTATTTCTCATATCTTAGAGGTCTGCAAATTCTTAAGTATCAAAATCTTTGGTGATTTTGTCTTTGAATTCATTAAATTCTTGAGACAACTTTTGAATTATTCCTAGAATTTCTAATTCCAACTTTATTTCCATTCTGTTGATCTTATTTGCCACCCAAATCCTAAATTCGGTTTCTGACATCTGAGCCATTTGTTTATGAATGAGATCTTCTGGTGCACCCATCTAGTTGTTCTTTGGGGGAGTTGATCTACTCTGATTATTCATGTTGCTAGAGTTTTTCCACTGATTCCACCCCATGATTATTTTTCACTGTTTGGCTAGATGAGCAGGTAAGGTGAAATTGGACTGGGGGCTCCTGGAGTAGTGATTAACCAGCGCTTTGCCCAAGAGCTGGGATTGGTGACTAGAGCTTTTCCCCTATAGCTTTGCAAAGGACCCATATAGTAGCACAGCCTTAGACACTGGGGACATGCTTGGTGTGGTGGAGCTAGGTTGCTCTGTCTCGTATTCATCTGGTCTCTGTCCAATCCTAGTGAATCAGTAACTCTGGGTTGAAGTCTCAGCTGTGGGGAAATATAAGAAACTAAGACGCCCCCCACCCCATGGGCAACAACTGGAAAAGGAAAATCAAACCTTCCCACAACAGCACAACCAGGGCACCACCTTGGATGGTCCACAGGTGATTGGCCCAGGTCAAGAGTTCCAAATCAATTGTCCTGGTCAGCACCACCTCTCAAGTGGGAGAGTTCAAATGGTCTCCAGTAACTAGATAGCAGGGGTCTGCTGGCTCACTCCTGTGCTCTGTGGTGTCAGAAGGGCCCACCCAGCAAATGAGTTAGTCTGGGGAGGTTGATTCTCCATCCCTACCTTGTACCTCTGTCACACCTAGTCACTGGTAACCCCACAGGGCTGTGGCCCTGTTCTCTCCAATGAGCAGATGCACCAGAAGTTTGTACCTGCCTGTGTCACAGAGAGATCTATGTCTCCTCGGTCAGGCCACTGCACTCTGCCACCAGCCAGCACGAGGAGCTGAAGCCTGAATACTTTGGGTACTTAATGGAAGCACCCACGTATCTTTTGGTTATAATTGTCATTGTTGTTTGGCAGGCCCAGGCTGGGATCAAACCCACTGGCTTTGGTGTATGTGGCTGGTGCCCTAGCCTCTGAGCTAGAGGCACTGAGCCCCTAATTTTTAATTTTTAAAAAAAATCCTCCATAAGAAAATGATGAATGAGGAGAGCAAAGGGACCATGATGATAACCTGCCCCTTTCAGCTCTTTTCCAAAATAAAGAAGGAATGAAAGATACTTGCTGACCCTAAGAAACAGCCCAAGAGCCTATATCCATTGGCACCTGCCTTTTCTGATTTGAAGAAAGGATCCCTGCTGTTCCCCAGCATGGCCAGAGACCAGGAGCATGGTGGCATCCTGGGCTTGAGACCACACACATTAGTATTCTCCTTGGTCATCCTTGCCACTCTTCCCGCAGACTCCATTCTCACACACAGCCTGAACACAGTTATTGTAATGAGCCATGCTTATCTTGCAAGGTTGTCAAGAATGAAACCAAGTCTGAACTCTTCTTTTGTAATATCATACAATTCACAGATGGAATAATCCATGATAGCTTCTTGGACTATTTCAGAATTAAATCTGCAGATCTGGAATGATGAAACAAACCTGAACTGCCTACTTCCAAAACCTTCTTTATTCACATCAGTGATCAATGCCTTCTGCGTCTGCATTTATCTACTTGACCCCCTGCCTGACGTGTGTAATTTGACACGTAGTATTTTACCTTAGTGCAGCTCAAGGCTGGGATGGGATAATCTCACTTCCCATACTTGAGGGCACCTGTTTTTCCCTTTGCCAATGAGGAAGACAAATGGAAATCCTGCTGAATCCACAGTTCCCCTTAGTGCCTGAGCTGGAAGTTACAACCATTTAGTCTTCCAATCTATGCTTTCTAGGGATAAGTCAGGTAGCCAACAATGTAAAACCATATCCAAGTGGAGTGAGGTCTGTGCTAATGTGAAACAAAACATTGATCATACCTGAAAACCAGGAAGCTCTCAAGCACAGCTAGGGTCATGTCAGAAGAACTCAGGAGCTAACTTGAATAGACAAAGTAAGACACTGTCTCAAAAAAAAAAAAAAAAAAAGAAAGAAAGAAAGAAAGAAAAGAACTGAGCATTTATGCCTCTTTTCCCATATAAACAACATTTACAGAAAAAAGAAATGGAGAGGACCTATAGATCAAATGTGCACTTCTCTATCCTCCATCAAATTGAAGAGAAGTACTAAGAGCGGCCAGGGGACCACCCAGGTGCCAGACACACCCACCTCCACCTCCATGTGTCACAGCATCTGTGTAACCTTTTCCAAATGATCAGGGCCAATTATCCCTGCCAGGATAATGACTCCACCTCTCGCCAGCTGGCCCCTTGCCACAGGGAACTGCAAATGCTCAAGCAGCAGTTCCACTTCATAATTCAGTGGGACTCTCAGTGCCCCAAGAGGAAGAATTCCCCATTTGGGTACCTGGAATTCCAAACCCACAGAGCCCAAGGTCACAAGTATAAGAAGCAGAAAATCCTCATGTGGATAACTAGAAGCAGGACCACTCCTGTTTTTTCCCCTTGGTTCCCAAATCCATGTATTCCTGCTATTGGAACAAGGCACCATATAAAACATATTGCTGCCTCAAGGATGACGCCCTATTCTCTCTCACAAAGTATCACCTGGAAGCTGGCACTTCAATGGTACCTTTTAAAAGCCATTCTGAAGCTCTGCTAAGCCAGCAGCTCCTGGGGGATGCAGTGGACCTCAATGTCCTGGGCCCATTCCCATACCTCCTTTTCTATAGAGTGGATCCCCTGACATTGTCAGCTCTCAGATAGAGCTGTTGAATTAGATCCTATAGGAAGAAAGACAAGGTCATGCCTGGAGTATTAATTTCTGCTTCATCCAGGGTGCAAGGGGGCTAAAGTAATCAACTTGCTGCCAAGTGTCTGGTTGGACTCTGCATGTCACACAATCCTTGTGACTGCCATAATTGGAGATGCTGCATGATTTCAGTCACTGGCAGATTGACATCCACAGTTGCAGTAACTAGACCAGCCTTAGTAAGCAGGAACCTATGCATAACCTCCTTTTCTGCCCCTAGAGTCACTGTAGTCATGTGTCCATATGATAGGCATGGGCATGGCTTGTGACAGATGCTGGGTGACCTCAGTGGGATGAGTAATTTTGTCTACTTGGTTGATAAGTGCCAACGGATGCAATAATTTTCCCATTTGGACTATTCCTACATGTTCATTGCTAGGCCTCTACACTGGACCCCTTTGTCTCTGATCTTTTTCCTTCAGGCCCCAGATTAGCCAGCCAAGCCATTTACCACTGCCCACAAATCCATATATTGCATCCTTGAGTCACTTTTCTTTCCTAACAGTGAATTCTAGGCTCATCTGCCAAACGTCTGCCCCCTGGGAGAACATCACCTCATCAATGTCTTCTAAGACCACCCTTGACCAGGGCTGTAGAATAGTTGCCTTCCATGTTTGACTTTCACCTATACACAGAGGCTCCCATCTGTGAATCACACTAAGGGTTTATCCTCCTCAAACAACTGATCTAAAGGAACCACACAGCCATAGACTTGACAGCTCCAGGGCACCAGCAATGTGAGCAGAGGGAGAGTCACTGGTACAATAGTGGTGTTGAGGCTCCAGGATTCCTATTCACACAGCTCACTTACGTCCTCAGATCCTGCTCATGTTTGATCCCAAATGTTCTACTTCCATTTTATAAAGGAAAGTTATTATGCACACTTATGGCTTGGAGAACCTGATAGAACCTAGCTCATGATGGCTGTATGACCAATGGTATTCATGTTCAGATGCTGCACCTCTATCAGGGCCCCACAGCACCCAGAACTGTTTTTCTAAAAGGCCTACAGTTCTCTGAGGGAGCTAGAATTCCAGGAGTCAACATGGCACTTCTTTCATTGGGGCTTGCCAGATGCCCCTCACAGAAACCTTTCTCACCACTGCCATGGCCAAAACGATGGGGACTGCTGGATCCTGTGGTCCAAGCAGCACAGCTGATTGCACCTCAGGTTGGGCCAGTAATAAAGCCCTTTCTCACTCTGAGATCCTCTTGAAGGTGGCAGCACTTTGTGTTACCTAATATATGGAGGCCATGGGTGTTATACACTACTTCTAGGACCTATAGAGACCTACCAAGTGTTTTCTTCCTTCTTTGTGGTGCAAGATTCAATAATTTGTCCTTTATTTTGAATGGGGTATCTTGGCATGCCCCAGTCATCAGACTCCTAAAAATTGTACTTATAAGGCAAGAACCTAAATCACTAAAAGGCTTAATTTCCACCTTCTGGACTGCATATATATTTCTAAGGCCTCCAGTGTGCTAGCTGGTTATTGCTTATTGAGTACAATTAACACAATGTCATCATACAGAGAATCAATATAGTGATATTCTGTGAGATGTCCAGATGGTCCAGATCTCTTTAAACTGTATTAATGATGAGTGTGGGGAGAACAAATGTAGTGACCAAGCAAAGCTGGTAATGTATACTGTTCTCTATTCCATGTGAACACAAACTATTTCTGATAATCTTTTGGGGTAGGGATTGAAAAGAATGCATCTGCCAAAGTGACGGCTGCATACCATCTACCTGAGGTCACATTCTTCTGCTGTAGACAAGTTTCACACTTGGCTCAGTGGCTTCAACTAGAGATACCTCTTGGTTGAGTTCCAGTGGTTACTGTCATTCTTCAGCATCCCTCTGCTTTTATAGAGGCTAGACTGGTAAATTAAATATGTGACATGAAACACCACATCTGTAACCTTTTGACCTTTAAGGGTAGCACTAATTTTCAACAAGTCCCAAGTTTGTTCTTTATTTATTATCTTGATTGCGGGGGGGGGGGGGTGTCACCTGGTCTTGCCCACCACAGCCATTTACTTGGGTAACTGTGCAACTGGGGAAAAAGAAATACACAAACAAGTATTTCAAGCATTATTGTTGTGCCTAATCTAATTGAAATAAACATACAGTATTTGGTAATTTGCAGAACCCTCACACTGGGTCTTCAGCCTGTAGGGTCAGATCTATTGTGGTAGGCAAGACCAGGTGGTAGTTTCTAAAACTACCTCCTCGCCCCACCTCCCTGCCACTGCAGTCAAGATAATAAATAAAAAATAATATATTCTGGGAGGCCATGTTGAACCTTCACTCAACATCAAATCTTCCGGCACCTTGACCTTGGACTTCCCAGCCTCCAGAACCAAGAGAAACCAACATTTGTTGTTTAAACCAGTCTGTGGTATTTTTGTTACAGCAGCCCTGATTGGCTAACACAGCTGTCTGCAATTGAGGCATCTCCTAAGGGGTTGATAGCTGAGGCTAAGGGCACAGCCCTCCCAGCAGCTGGTGGGCTGGGGAGGAGCATCACTGTCCTCCACACTTCTCCTTCCTTATCCCCATTTGACTACCCCTCTGTTGTAAGTATGCAGTAAAGAGATACCTTTATTGCTTGTATTTTAGATATTTATTCCTTCAAGGCATATGACCTCATTTACAAATACACCTAAGAAGTCTCATCACAAAATTGTCACTTTTTCCAGCCATTTACTTTTCATTACTGTTTAAAAATAAACAAAACATCTTAAAAGGAACTGGATGTGTGCCTAATGAGCACACACAGACATTTACTATGAGTGCCATGACGCCAAGCACACTGAGCACTCTGCTAATGTACAGGGACAGGTTTATTCGCTGGGTGTTTTTACTAGCTCTTCTAGGCTCCCTTCTCATTTCAGACTGCCAACACTCTTCCACTTTAAAATCATCCAGAAAGAGCTGCTGGGGAGGACATGGCAACATCATCCTGACTTGACAGCTCCAGGGCACTAACAATGTGCTTTTAATATAAAGCAACCCCTGGATTCAACAGATGTGCAGAGCTTGCTCTCTAATGGAGACTCTTAAGATTCTTGCAGTGATTGACAAGTCAGCTATGCAATCTATCAGAAGCCTGACCTCTTGGGCTAACAGCAAAGCATTTTCCTTGAGAATATATCCTCCTCTTACCTGGCAAAATGCAGCAGAGGAGAAACAAGACAGCTGGCAGAGTGTAGCTATTCTAGATGTGTCAGAAGCTTAACCATGTCCCAAAGGGGAGAGGAGGTTGAATGGGCAGGTGTCCACTTCTGATTCAGTCATCTATGAACCTAGAGGATACACACACTCTGCGAAGCATCCATGTGGCTGAACCAGACCCTGGAGGGACTTGGGATGAGCAAGCCTGCTCTCAGAGAAAATGGGTGCCTTTACTTGAGGTGGTTATTACTTATGAGCAATTGGTTTGGTGTGAGTTGCTGTATTGATGCATCTTGGCTTCAGGACTCTCCCCTCCCCCCAACCCATTTGTCTGCTTAGTATGGTCTCATGCTGATCACACTGCTTGTTCATATCATTTCTCACACCTTCCTTGACCCAGGTAAGTATAGCAACCATCATGTATTCAAATTTCCTTCCTCTAAAAGTCTAACCTCAGGGCACATGACTATTTCTTGCTACCTATAGCGTAAGGGAAAATGCGATACCAAATGTTCCCCAACTTTTCTACACTTTGCTCCCTATCTTTTTCTTCAAGGACTTCATAAATAATGGTTAATTTCCCTTTTTCTAAAATGAGAGTACTGGGTCAAAATCATTCCTAAAATTCCTTTTCATTCCAAGGTTCTGCGATGCTGTAATTTTTAATCACTCTTTGACCCTAGTAATCTCATTGCCCAAAGCGTTTAACTTACTGATTTCTCAGAATCCTTTATAGTGAAGGTGATAGTAGACGTCTATAATTCAAGCATAATATTTATAATAGAAGTCATTTTTCAGATACAATGTAAAAGGTATAAATATGTGATTAGAAGATTATAGGGTAATGGGGTAAACTCTGATGGTTTTAATGCATCACACAGCATCTTACAATATTGCTACACAATATAATGTATATTTTATGAGTTCTTGACAGCATTTTGAAAATTTTCTGACACTGCTTTTCACATTGTTTAAAATGTTCATTAACTCTCTCCTACTTCAGCATCCTTTTTCCTATGTGAAATCTGTGCCTTAAAATTAGACTATTTTTAATCCTATTTCTATCCAAATGATGTGTTTGTGCAGCATGCTAATAGGTGCTCCACACAACAGATTTTATAATCCAATAAAAGTTCGGAAATGCCGGGGTAAATGCAGTTAACCCAGTTTTTACTGCAGCACTTTTCAGAGCCTTTAATGTACTAGTATTTACTTTGAAGGGAAGCCCTTTCTAGACCTTGTTTCATCCAAGCATCTATTTAACAGCTTTGAAGTAGTAGTCAAGGAAACATAGTTTAGAAAACGCTACCCTGGTCTTCCTTGGTACACACCCTTAAGTTCCAACCTAGACCTGTACTAAAACTAATCAAGGAGGGGCAAGGGTACAGATTTGAGATTTTCTGGTTGCCTTTTTTTGGCCTGCTTTCTGGGATGATTGAGTCTCATCTCACAAGGGGGTTCCTTCCACATGCTGTTCCTTTCTGGTACTATTGTCACAGTGACTGTGGAGACAGGGAGGGAAACGGGGAAGAGGAGGAGGGAGTAAAGATGAGAGAATGCTTTAACAGAGTCCCTTTGATGTTAAAAATGATGCTGCCAGGGGCGGCGAGTTCGAACCTCGCCTGGGCTTGATTAACCAAAAAAAAAAAAAGTGAACACTAGGTTAGTATCATAAGTGAATACTTTTTACTTAAGGAAGCATTTAAGAGTCTTTTTCCTCTCTTAGGGCTAAGCTTATTAGTGAAAATGATCATAAAATGATTTTAAAGACTACTAAGTGGATTTGGAATGGTGGATGGCTATTCTTCTTCTTCAAAAAAACTGGGATGCTCTCCAAGTTTTTACAAGACATAATTTAATTAGGCTTTCCTTTCATGTGCTTCTTCTTTCCTCGTTTACACGTTGCACTCATACCGTCTTACAGCCTGAGGAGGACTAACACTCGGCTCTCCTGGCATCCCATGCCACTTCTGAAATTGCACAGGCAGCTCAGCTTACTTTGGAAAGACCTAAGATCATTCCTCAGGCTCCCAACATGGAGATTTTTCTTGACAGACAGTAGTCACATACTCATTCATTCCACACAGAAGAACAGAGACGTGATTTGGAAATAGTTCCTGCTCTCACGGGACTTGGAATCTAGCTGGAGAAGGCCAACCAGGGGGTGGGAGGGTATACAAGGAGAACAGTTGGTTTTACTGACTGAAGGTTACTGAGAGGGCTTCTGGAGGGAGCTGGTACGTGGGCTGACTCATAAGGTTCTCATCTCATAGACAAAGTAAGGCAATGAATTCACAAGAAAGGGTGCAGCCTCAGAAATCTCCAGAATGCTGCAGTCTGGTGCCATTTGGCAATGGTAGGTAGGTTGCTCCTGTGGTTGAGGCAGAGAGCAGGCAGAGCTGGTTTGAGGGGCAGGTGAGGGCCCAACAGGTAGGGACTCAACTTTACCCTAAAAAACAAGAGGGAGCCATTCAAGGGTAGGAAGCAGGGAAAGACAAATATGTTTTGCATGTGGAACAGTTAGTGTGGAGGACAGATCCAAGGGCCCCCCATGAGGCAGGGAGGCATGAGAAACCGGGGCAGGGATGGCAAGGCGGGGAGACTGAGAAATACCAAGGAGGCAAAGGAGGTGGACCTCGCTCTCTGATCTAACACGCATGTGCAGCGAGGTCTGCGGTTCCTCGCCTGGCTGACGGGCCGGTGGGGTATCTTTCACCAGGATAAGGAACATGGGAGGAGCAGGCAATGTCGCAGGGGCAGGAGAGGGGAGAAATTCACTTCTGTGCTTCTGTGTGTGAAAGGCTGATGAGCCAGCCAGATGGAAGTGACAAGGGAGGAGCTGGACGTGGGGACCTGATGTTTGCGAGAGCTCTGGGCTCAAAGTATTGATTCTAGAACCATTGTGTACAAGGGTGGCCAGGTGAGGTAGAGACAGTGGCACACTCCTGAGCCCTTCCTCTCTCACCTGTATCCTTTCCTGTCGTAATCACTTGCTACTTATTCCATTATATAACCAGTACTTTTTAAAAAATCATCTTATTTTGTTTAATACCATTTATTTTATAGGGAAAATTTATATTATCACTATAAATGTTTAAACATCACTTGCCATAATTAGAAAATAAAATAAAAATATAACAAGTATAGAATGACATAACCTTTATTATCTATAACACGCAATTTGGCTAAATTATGAAAAGAAATTAACAAACCATAATCACAGTGAGAGCTCTTGGCATAGTTTCCTAAATAACAGACAAATTAAAACAACTTTAAAAGTAGCAAAGAGGCTCACACCTATAGCTCAGCAGCTAGGGCACCAGCTACATACACTGGGGCTGGCAGGTTCCAACCCAGCCTGGGTCTGCCAAACAACAGCAACTACAACAAAAAAAATAGCCAGGCTTTGTAGTGGGTGCCTGTAGTCCCAGCTACTTGGGAGGCTGAGGCAAGAGAATCACTTAAGCCCAAGAGTTTGAGGTTGCTGTGAGCTGTAATGCCACAGCACTCTACCAAGGGTGACAAAGTAAGGCTCTGTCTTAAAATAAATAAATAAATAAAATAAAATAAAAGGAGTAAAGAAATAGATTTAAGGCATTCATTATTTTTAAGTAAACATATATCATTTTTCACAATTCTGACATAATAAGCCACAAACGAAGTCTCGCACACATCTAAGAATCTCTGCCCTACTGATTATAATGTAATAATGTTGGAAATGAAAAACAAAAAGTAATCCTCCAAATATTTAGAAAATTTTTTTAATTTCAAAATAATTCATAGGATAAAGATGATATTAGAAACTGGAACTGAAAGTCAACATATGAAAATTTATGAGATAATGTGAAGCTGTATTTTAGAGGGAAATATATTTCATTAAATAAATGTATTAGTAAAAAAAAAAAAAAAAAGATTAGAAGTTACAGAGCTAAGAATCCCATCAAGAAGTTAAGAGGAAAAACCAAAAATAAAAACAAAAGCAAAATATCCTCAATGCAGAGAAAGTAGAAAAAGGACTAAAAGGTAAGAGCAAAAATTAGTGAAATAGAAAATAAGCAACAAAAACAAAGAAATCAGAAGATTTATAATTCAAAGACTAATAAAATACATAAACTAGGGCTGGGTGGTGGCTCATACCTATAATCCTAGCACTCTGGAAGACCAAGGCGAGTAAATTACTTGAGCTCAGGAGTTGGAAACCAGCCTGAGCAAGAGTGTGACCTCTTCTCTACTAAAAATAGAAAAAATAGCCAGGTATGGGGTGTGCACCTGTAGTCCCAGCTACTTGGGAGACTAAGGATTGAGGATTGAGGTGGCAGGAGCTATGATGCCACTGCACTCTATGCAGGGTGACAGAGTGAGTCTCTGTCTAAAAAAAAAAGGACAAATTTCTTGCTGCCACAAATAATAATATTAAAAATCAAAAATAGGAGGGGAAAGGACATACCTGTATACAGTCACTTGAAAATAAGAGCTCTTTAAACCAATGACACTGAAAAATCATACAAAATGGATAATTTACCAGAAAACAAAACATAAAATGAACTATAAAAGGGAAAAAAATGAAAAGATTAAATAATTACATACTTCTAATTATTGATTTAAACATACATACAGAGACATATACAAATATCATTCTTATACATCACCCGATAATCATATAGGCAGAGTAAATTTTTAAAAGATATATTACTATACCAATGAAGAATTTAAGATGTTTAGGAATAAATCTAACAAAAGATGTACAAGGGAGAGTTATAAAACTTTAACAAAGGACATAAAGGAAAGCCATATAACATATATTGGGCTCATGAGAAAGCAGATTCAATATATAAAGAGGGTGATTCTCCTCAAATTGTCCTATAAATTCACTACACTTCCAACCAAAATCCTAAAAGAACACTTCACATAACTTGACAAAGTGATCTTGAAATTCAAGCAAAAGAATAAGGAGAAAAGAATAGCTGAGAAACTTTTAAATAATCTGGGCAGATTCACCCTACAAGAAAGATTATTATAAGACTACATTTAAGTCAGTGCAGATAAAGACAAGAAAACAGAAAGAAAGCCGCGAAACAGACCCGCATATAAAGGACTTGGAAAAGTCTCAAAGTGGTGCTACAGGTTGGTAGGAACAGGTAGAGACAGTGCTTGCCACAAATATCTTGTGAAACAATTTGGCAATACTAGTAAAGCCAAAGATGTGCCTATGACCAGTAATTGATTCTTTGGAAATCTCAGGGAAAACATGCTCTCAGGTGGACGTGAGGACACCCATTATATAGCATTGGA
>CAUYTI010137671.1:0-24182 GCA_963575145.1 Galago senegalensis | reverse complement strand
GTTTGAGGTTGCTGTAAGCTGTGACACCATGGCAATCTACAGAGGAGGGCAAAGTGAGACTCTCAAAAATAAATAAATAAAAGCCAGGAGGGGATGCTGGTGGGCACTAGGGGTGCCATATGGGGACAGTGCCCACAGTGGGTTTAGCTGGAGGGTCTCAGTGAGATAGGCTGAGCTGCCCCACTCTCATTAGCAGGCTGAGGCCTCGGTGACCGAAGGCCTCGATTGCTAAAGGGAGCATGGGCAAAAAACCCACAACCCGAAAGCCACATTAAAAAGTGGGAGGGGGCTCGGCGCTGATAGCTCAACCGGCTAAGGCGCCAGCCACGTACACCTAGGGTGGCGGGTTCGAATCCCCAGCCCAGACCCGCCAAACAACAATGATGGCTGCAACCAAAAAAAAAAATAGCCGGGCGTTGTGGCGGGCGCCTGTGGTCCCAGCTAGTTGGGAGGCGGAGGCAAGAGACTCGCTTGAGCCCAGGAGTTGGAGGTTGCTGTGAGCTGTAATGCCATGGCACTCTACCCAGGGGAACAGCTTGAGGCTCTGTCTCAAAAAAAAAACAAAACAAAAAAAACCACGTGATGTTGTCTTATTATTGTGGAATTGTAGGAGTTCTTCACAGTCCATTGTTGGATGAATACATCTCTAAAGTTTTCTCCTGTATTGTGGCTTTCCTTTTCAAAGAACAAAAATCTTTAATTTTAATGAGGTCCAGTAAGCATTAATTTAATTTATGGTATATGCCTTTTCTGTCCTACTTAGAAAGTCTTTTCAAACCCAGGGGACATATGAACATTTTCTCCTGTTTTCTTCCAAAAGCTTTATAGGTAATTTAACTCTTTTAGGCCTTTGATCCATTTTGAGTTTTTTGTATAGGATATGAGTTAATGTTCATTTTCTTCCATACAGATAATCAGTTGTTTCTGCACCATTTATTAAAAAGACTTTCCTTTCCCCACCGAATTGCCTTGGACTTTTTGAGGAAACTGAATTGTATGCATGTGTGGGTCTATCTCTAGACACTAGTCTCTCTCATTTATGTGTATGTACGTCTACTCTTTTACCAGTATCACAGCTTTCTGGTACTCTAAGTTGGTTAGTCCTCCCACCTTTTTTTTTCTTTTAGTGAAAAGAAACTTTATAGGGTGGTGCCGTGGGTTAGTGAGTAGAGCGCTGGCCCCATATACTGAGGGTGGTGGGTTTGAACCTGGCCAGCTAAAATAGCAGTGACAACTGTAACAAAAAAATAGCTGGGTGCATTGGCGGGCGTCTGTAGTCTCAGCTACTCAGGAGGCAAGAGAATCACTTAAGCCCAAGAGTCAGAGGTTGCTGTGAGCTGTGATGTCACAGCACTCTACTGGGGGCAACAAAATGAGGCTCTGTCTCAAAAAAAAAAAAAGAAATTTTATAAATAATAAAATAATTGCAAAAATGGAAGGCAATAGAAATTATTTCTACATGTTTTAACTCAACAAAAATGAAATGAATGATAAGACTATGTTAGCATAGTTCAGCTCCCATAGCTCAGTGGTTAAGGTGCTGGCCACATCCACTGGGGCTGGCCATTTCAAATGTAGCCAGGGCCTGCTAAACCAAAAATGACAACAATAACAAAAAAAACGCTGGGCGTTGTGGGGGGCACCTATAGTCCCAGCTACTTGAATCGCTTAAACCTAGGAGTTTGAAGTTGCTGTAAGCTATGACGCTAGAGCACTCTACAGAGGTGTAGACTCTGTCTCAAAAAAAAAAAACAAAGAAAAAAAAAGACTATGTTAGCAAATTTTGTTAGTGGTGAAAGGTGAGGATCAAGCTTCAGTTTTACAGGTCACTAGCCAGTTCTTCCAGCACCATTTGAAATAGGAAATCTTTTCCCCATTGTGTGTTTTTGTTCTTTTTTTTTTTTTTTTGAGACAGAGCCTCAAGCTGTCACTCTGGGTAGAATGCCGTGCCATCACAGCTTACAGCAACCTCCAGCTCCTGGGCTTAAGTGATTCTCTTGCCTCAGCCTCCCAAGTGGCTGGGACTATAGGCGCTTGCCACAACACCTGGCTATTTTTTGGTTGTAGCTGTCATTGTTGTTTGGCAAGCCTGAGCTGGATTAGAACCTGCCAGATCTATGTGGCTGGCGCCCTAGCTGCTGAGCTACAGACACCAAGCCTTTTTTTTTTTTTTTTAAGATTCTTTCTTTCTTTCTTTCTTTGCAGTTTTTGGCTGGGGCTGGGTTTGAACCCGTCATCTCCAGTATATGGGGCTGGAGCCCCACTCCTTTGAGCCACAGGCATAGTCCCCGTGTTTTTGTTTTTTGTTGTTTTTTTTTTTTTTGAGGCAGAGTTTCACTTTGTTGCCCTCGGTAGAGTGCTGTAGTGTCACAGCTCACAGCAACTCAAACTCTTGGGCTCAAGCGATTCTTCTGTCTCAGCCTCACGAGTAGCTGGCACTATAGGCACCTGCCACAATGCCCGGTTATTTTTAGAGAAGGGGGGCTTGCTCTTGTTCAGGCTGGTCTGTAACCTGTGAGCTCAGGCAATCCACCTGCCTTGTCCCCCTAGAGTGCTGGGATTATAGGTGTGAGCCACGGTGCCATTGGTGCCTCCAATGCATGTTTTTGTTAGGCTTATCAAAGATCAAATGATCTTGGTAAGATGTTAATAATGGAAAAACATACCATGCTCGCGGATGGGAAGAATCAACACTGTTAAAATGCCCATTCTACCCAAAGCAACTCCTATCAGAGCACCAATGTCACACTTTAAGGAACCTGAAGAAATAGCACTTCATCTCACATGGAACCAGAAAAACCCTGAATAGCCAAGACATTACTCAGAAACACAAACCAATCTGAAGGCATCATGAAATCAGACTTCAGTATATTATAAATCTGTAGTGATCAAAATAGCACGGTACTGGCACAAAAATAGAGCTGCAGATACATGGAATAGAATAGAGAATCCAGAGATGGACCCAGCCTCATATTGCCATTTTGTTCTTTTAATAACTGTTTTTCCCAATTCTAGGTATTTTGCATTTCTATATACATTTTAGAACCAGCTTGTCAATTTCTAAAACAATAAACATATAGCAGAAATTTTAATTAAGACTGTATTGGATCTATAAATTAATTTGTAGAAAGCTGCTATCTTTATGATACTAAGATTTTTAACCCATGGGCCTATTTAAGTCTTTTTCATTTCTCTCAGTATTTTGTAGTTTTCAGTATATAGGTTTTATACAAATTTTGTTAAATCTATCCTTAAGTATTTTGTGTATCTGGATGAATAGTAAGTGAAACTCTGCTAACTCTTTCCAATTACCTCTTGCTGGCATATTACGACAATTTTTTTTTCTGTATACTGAGCTTATATCCTACAATCTTCCTAAACTCATTAATCAGTCCTTTTCTTAAATACATATTTTTACATACATGATCATTTGATATACAAATACTTTTCCTTATCTCTTAAAAAAATCTATTTTTCTTCTTTTTCTTGCCTTACTGTACTGACTAAACACCCAGAACAATGCTAATTACGTGTAGTTTAAAGTAGATATCCTTGCTTTGCTCCCAATCCTAGGACTAAAACATTCAGATAATCATCTGACTTTTCTCCTTTACTCTATTAACACAGTGAATTTCATTGATTTTCAGGTGTCTAACCAACCTTGCATTAATGGTATACACCCTACTTGGTAACACTGTATTATATTCTTGTATGTACAGTATTTTTTTTTTTTTTTGAGACAGTCTCACTATATTGCCCTTGGTAGAGTACCGTGGCATCACAGCTCACAGCACACTCAAACTCTTGGGCTTAAGTGATTCTCTTGCCTTAGCTTCCCAAGTAGATGGGACCACAGGTGCCTGCCACAACGCCTGGTCATATTTTTTGTTGTTGTCATTGTTGTTTAGCAGGCCTGGGCTGGGTTTGAGCCTGCCAGCTCTGGTGTATGTGGCTGGCACCCTAACCACTGACCCCCATATGTACAGTATTTTTAGAGTTCCATTTTATTATGTATTTTTGCAGCTTTGTTCATGAACGACACTGGTCTGTGGTCTTCTTTATTGTACTGTCTTTGCTTGGCTTTGGCATCAGAATAATACCAGCCTTTTAAATAGCTGTAGAACACTCCCTTCTCCCGTTCCTAAAGGAGCTTATGTAGTATTAGTATGACGTTCAACATAATAAGACAGAGAATCCATACAGGACTGGAGGTTTTTTGTGAAAGTTTTTTTTTTTTTTTTGAGACAGAGCCTCACGCTGTCCCCCTGGGTAGAGTGCTATGGCATCAAAGCTCACAGCAACCTCCAACTCCTGGGTTCAAGCAAGTCTCCTGCCTCAGCCTCCCAAGTAGCTGGGACCACAGGTGCCCGCCACAACGCCCAGCTATTTTTTGGTTGGAGCCGTCATTGTTGTTTGGTAGGCCCAGGATGGATTCAAACCTACCACCTTTGGTGTATGTGGCTGGCGCCTTAGCTACTTGAGCCAGAGGCGCCAAGCCATTTTTCTTCTATTTTAATGAAAGGAAACAGCATAAAACAAAGAAAAAAGAGTGGCTCAATTAGAAACAAGAATTCTCTTTCTAGAAGCTGAATCCTTTTTCTGCTTAGAAGTCAGCAGAATTCAGTCTGTTTTACATATTTAGTGTCTAAAGGAGATGGGAGAAGCAGGTCTCTTTTGGTTTTGTTTTGCTTTGCTTTGATAGTCTCAATGACTATTTAGGGGGAGGGAGAAAAGAAAAAAGAGGTCAATGGATCAAATAACTGTACTTAGATTACTGCATTAACTTCCAATTGTACGACTTACCTTTTTTTTTTTTTTTTTTGAGACAGAGTCTCAAGCTGTCGTCCTGGGTAGAGTGCTGTTGCATCGCAACTCACAGCAACCTCCAACTTTTGGGCTTAAGTGATTCTCTTGCCTCAGCCTCCCAAGGAGCTGGGATTATAGGTGCCTGCCACAACACCCGGCTAATTTTTGGCTGTAGCTGTCTTTGTTGTTTGGCAGGCCCAGGCTAGATTCATACCCACCAGCTCAGGTATATGTGGCTGGCACCTTAGCTACATGAGCGATAGGTGCCGAGCCTGAATTACTACTCTTTATGTCCTAGTAAAGTATCAATATTTATAAATAGTCTGCTATATGCAAGAATAATAGTAGCAGAGAGATGAGATGTGTGAATTAAAATAAAACCTTAAAGCTCCCTCCCAGTGGCTGACTAACTAGACCCCCTGTTAGCCAAGGGGGCACCCCTAAAACTGGCCATGAGAAAGGAGATGGACATGTCCTCTTTCCTTCTTAGAGATGTCCTTTGAGACTCATTACTAGGCCTGAGGCTATGCAAGATATATCTGCAGGTCCTCAATACACATAACCAACCACTTGTGGACATGTCCTGAAGATTGGCTCTGATTGAGACCTTTATCTTAACTCAAGCATTCCTTTTCAATGACTCCCATGTCTTTTAGACAGAATCTAACTCTTTTAGCCAACTGTCAACTAAAGAATCTTCAATCCTACTTATAACCTGTGGGCCCCTGCTTTGAGATATCTCCCTTTTTGGGGGGCCAAACCAATGTTATGTCTTCCACATACTGATTTAAGCTGTACCTATAATTTCTGTCTCCTTAAAGTGTAAAAAAACCAAACTGTAACCCAACCCACGGTGAGTTCACTTGCTTAAGCTTCTTGAGTGGTGTAGTCATGGTCCTCAAATTTGGCTCAGAATAAACCTTTAAATTATTTTACAGAGTATGGCTTCTTTCCCATTGATAGATGGAGGAGAGCAACTGAACAAGTATTAACAAGACCAGGTTTGCCCCCAAAGATTTTATAATGTTCTAAACAGACATATAAACACACACACACACACACACACACACACACACACACACACACACACACACAATGTAAAAGGTGGAATGGACACAGAGAGCTAAGGCTATTTATAGGCTGAGTACCTGATTTATTCAACCTCATAATTCCAAATCACAAAGTTAAATGTTATGCTTTAATTGCTTTTCCAAACTAGGAAGAATTACTGGTGTACACTCTAGAAAAAATTTCTAATTTATTTTGGAAATACATAATAAAGAACAATCCTATAAACTCCCAGAGAAAATTACTGTTAAAAGCCTGAAGGAAAAGGTCCGTGTGTGTATATAAACCTTTGAGCATGTATTTCTGTCCTTCTCAATTTCTACTTTTTGTTGGAGACAGTCTCGCTCTGTTGCCCTGGCTAGAGAGCCATGGCATCATCACAGAAACTCCATACTCTTAGGTTCAAGTGATTCTCTTGCCTCAGCCTTTCCAGTAGCTGGGACTATAGGTATGCACCACCATGTCTGGCTACTTTTCTATTTTTAGTAGAGATGGGTCTCCCTCTTGCTCAGGCTGGTCTTGAACTCCTGAGCTCAAGGGAACCATGCACCTCCCTAAGTACTGGAATTATAGGTGTTAGCCACCTTGCCTGGCCTAGATAAAATTATTTTTAATTGAGGTCCCTCCCCAGCACTCTGAATGTCATCCCACTGCCTTCTGTCCTATATTGTTTCTGCTAAAAGTCCACCAAAATTCATATTGTTATAATGAAAACTTGATGATTATCTTTCTCTTGCTGCTTTTAAGACATTTTTTTTTTTTTTGAGATAGAGTTTTACTTTGTCGCCCCTGATTGAGTGCTGTGGCATTACACCTCACAGAAACCTCAAACTCTCGGGCTCAAGCAATTCTCTTGCCTCCGCCTCCCAAGTAGCTGGGACTATAGGCACCCACCACAACATCTGGCTATTTTTTAGAGACAGGGTCTCGCTCTTGCTCAGGCTGGTCTCGTACCCATTAGCTCAGACAATCCACCCGCCTTGGCCTCCCAGAGTGCTGGGATTACAAGCACAAGCCCCCATGCCCAGCCCGACATTCTTTTTAATAATTTGGCTAAGACATGCCTAGGTATAGATCCCTTAGCATTTATCCCATTTGAGGTTCTCTTCTTAGATCTATAATGATTTCCAAACAATTTAGGAAGTTTTTGACCATTATTTCTTTATGTATTTTTTGTCTTTTCCTCTCTTCTAAGACTCCCACTGCATCTCTGTTGGTATGCCTGAGATTGTCCCACAGATCTCTGAGGCTCTGTGCATTATTTTTTCTATCTCTTCTTCAGACTGGATTTCTACTGACCTTTTTTTAAGTTCACTAATTCTTCACCTCAAATCTGCTATTGAATTCCTATAGTGAATTTTTCATTTAGTTACTGTATTTTTCATCTATAGAATTTGCATTTGGTTCTGTTTATAGCTTCTCTGTTTTATTGAGATTATTTGAGTTACTGTCATCACACTTTTCTTTAAATATTTAAGCATAGTTTTCCTTACTCTTTGAACATATTTGTAATAGCTGTGTTGAAATCTTTATTTACTAAATCCAACATCTGGGCTCAATCAGAGATAGTTTCTATTTACTATTTCCTGGAAATATGATTCACTCTTTCCTATTTCTTTTTCTCTTTCTTCTCTTTTTTTTTTTTTTTTTTTTGTTTAAAAATAGATTTCTTTTGGCTTGGCATCGTAGCACAGTGGTTATAGCGTCAGCCACATACACCAAACCCAGCCCGGCCAGCTAAACAATAATGACAACTCCAACAGAAAAATAGCCAGGTGTTATGGCGGGTGCCAGTAGTCCCAGCTACTTGGGAGGCTGAGGCAAGAGAATCGCATAAGCCAGCAGTTCTCAACCTATGGGTCACGACCCACAGGAACTGTATTATATATATAACTTTTCAAGTTCTTTTTATTTATAAGCCTGACTTGTGAGGGACTTTCCCTATGTCTAAATAGCTTAGTGGTCAGCCAACGGCTGGTTAAAGGCTGTGTCACTCATCTTGAGCCCAGGAGGCTTCCAACCCCTGACCATGGATGTGTTGGGGAGTACGGAGCACAAAGTTCATGCAGTTTTCAGGCCCGTATGATGAGCCCTCTTACACCTCCTCTATATATTCATGTAGCTTCCCAGCCAACCAGGGATACATGGTAGGTTGAGATCTCTAATCTCAGAGATGAGAGATGAGAGATGAGCCTAAGTCAGCCAGCAACGTGTACAGAGCTCTTTAAACCCATCTATGGCTGTCTCAGGACTGCTGTTAAGTTATTTGCTTGACTTACCTCTCTCGGGCCACCAGAACTGCTGGCCTTCCTTATTCACTTGCCACTGAGGTCTTCACTTTTACTGTCAATGCCACTGAACAAGGGCTTTCACCTTTTGCTCCAAATCAAGGAGCTCCCTCTGGCAGCCAAGTGCTTTGTGGCCTGCGCCACCCTGATGGAACTACCACACCAGTGGAGGAGATGAGAGAGGACGGTAGTGACCCAGACAAGAATGTCAAAGACTCCCATTGTTCCTTCCTGCAGTTCAACAGTTCCTCTCAGATAAACACTTCTCCATTTGTTGCTTATATCTGTTCTACCTCCAGAGCCCTGAACAGTTATTTTTGACAATTTTGTCCAGTATTACTGTTGTTTTGGAAGGAAAGATTTGCTGACTTCCTCACTCTAACTACTAAAGTCTTGATTCTGTCCTTAGCTACTTTCAAAGCCTGTCTTTTATGTTCATCACCCTGTCACATGACAGGAAACTACCCTGTGAGTCATATGTGCAATCACAAAGAAAGAGTATGTGTTCTTCACGTCTAATGTCTCCCTAAGTTGTTCACCATGTGCTTCTAGGTTCTAAGGGAGCAAAACAGAACTTCTTATAGATCTTGTACAACTTTACCTGGTCTAAAAATAAACCAAATACTACTGTTTCCTTCAAGTTTTATATAAGTATCAGGAACAAGTTTTACCTTGGTTCTTATGACAGAAACCTGCTTGGCTATTTTTTGTTTTCCTTTCCTAAACTCATATATTCTCCCTATTGGCTGGCACCTTAAGTCACTTTTAAGCTACCTGACCAATTTTCAGTAGCTTTGTGGGATGCCTAGCCTTCTACATTTATCTGTACAAATAACAAACCCTACATTTATTTTCCAATGCTCTAAAAAACCTCGTTCATTCCCTTGACATAATATAGTTTCCTTCTGTTACAGAAATGACACATACTGCTATACCATACCACATTAAAATACAAAACATTACCTGACTAGCTCCTGTCATTCAGCAAATTTTTGTTACTATTAATTTTTTCATTCTTTGATAAGGCCCCAACCTAAGAAAAAGCTAAATGGAGCCAGTTATCATTACAAGGCAAAAAGGAATCAAAATTCAAGGATGTCTGACTTTTAGATCTGTCAATATGCATCTAACAAAACTAAAAGTATTTTTCAATATAGTTGCTATGGTGACACTGTGACAAAGCATTTATTCCACACAACCAAGCTGAAATTAACTGCAATATCACTTATGAAACCTTTTGCTCTCACTAAAGCCTTCATAGCAAATGGCTTCCCGAACAAAGTATTATACAATAAGTCAGGGCAAACACCAGTCCCGCTGATTTTTTTCCCCTTGGGTCTGTGGTGTAGCATGGCAGGCATGTGTGAGATAGAAGAGCAGTGACTACACTAACAGGATGCAGAAGCAGCCAGGTGCAGCGTAGCCAAGAACCTGCTGCTCTGTGTGCTCAGTGCTCACTCCAGAGCTAACACCACCACAGCCTCCGGCATGTGGGAATGCCCCACCTGAGGAAGGCACAGTGCCCATGTCTTCAGAACAGGAAGAAGTTTTAAATAACCCAGACACAGTATCCTATAGCCAGCAGTGAATTACAAGTGGAGTTACCTGATAAGGTGGGATTGATTACAAGAAGTAATTCGATTTCAAGATTCCTGGTAACACCATCAGCTAATACTGTGTGGGAGGGAAATCACGCTTTTTGTTTGGCATTTTCATCAGCATCACCTGACTGCAGTTTAAAACGCAGCATCAGGAAAAACAGACTCTTTTACTGTCCTTCCCGACAGCTTGATCTGACCTATCTGAAAGTAATGGAATGTCTACCCAAGCCACATGGCCAGAATCAATAGACACTAAACATGAGTTTGTGATGCACTCTGCTTCCCCAGATGCAACATCACTAGTGTGTGTGAGGTTTCTCTGTGAAGGTGGCTAACATGCAAGGGGCCAGAAGGTAAAAGCCCTGGACATTATTCAGAACCACCCAAAGACCCACAGGACTGCTCTCCTGGATGAAGTGGTGTCAGAGGCAGCCTCCTGGAACCCTTCTCCCCTCTTCTGAGAAGCCCTCTCCCTTTTGGATTAAACTATCAGCTATTTCCTTCCCGTTTCTTATAAGTTCCTGATTCTTAAGAGATGAACACATTTTATCTGGGTTATAGAAAAACAGGTTTTTTTGTTTTTTTTTTTGAGACAGAGCCTCAAGCTTGTCCCCCTGGGTAGAGTGCCGTGGCATTACAGCTCACAGCAACCTCCAACTCCTGGGCTCAAGCGAGACTCTTGCCTCCGCCTCCCAAGTAGCTGGGACCACGGGTGCCCACCACAACGCCCGGCTATTTTTTGGTTGCAGCCGTCATTGTTGTTTGGCTGTCCGGGCTGGGGATTTGAACCCGCCACCTTAGGTGTACGTGGCTGGCGCCTTAGCCGATTGAGCTATAGGCGCCGAGCCAAAAAATAGGTATTTTTAATCTGTTTCATGTTCATAACATTAAGAATAAGAAAACTTTCCAAATTCACCAAGGGAGAACCTAAGGATATAGAAATAATAATAATAATGATATTTCATTAAACATATAAAATGTTCAAGATAAATAATATTTTAACACTTTAGAAAATAGAAGAATATTGCTGAATTAAAGAAAACAAAATAAGCAATGTACATAACATATATGAATGTGAATTTATTCTTTGCACCATTTTATTATTATTATTGTTATTTTTAGAGACACAGTCTCACTATGTCGCCTTCCGTAGAGTGCCGGGGAGTCACAGCCCACAGCAACCTACAGCTCTTGGGGGTTGGCAATTCTCTTGCCTCAGCCTCCCAAAGTAGCTGGGACTACAGACACCTGCCACAACGCCTGGCTATTTTTTTTTTTATTTGGTTGCAGCTGTCGTTTGGCAGGCCCGGGCTGGATTCCATCCCACCAGCTCAGGTGTATATGGCTGGCGCCTTAGCCGGCTTGAGCCACAAGCGCTGAGCCTCTTTCCAGTTTTCTATCATGCAATTATATTGCTTACTCACAAGTTTCTTAAAACAAAATAAAAAGCATCCTACCTGGCCAACATTCATCTCTTGGCCACCCGCTGCAGATGCAGCGTACAAGGGGAGTCTGTGGTTCGGAACCTAAGGTGGGCCAAGTAGATCCTAGGTATGTGCTCAAGTAAAATCCACCACGAATTTCTCCAAACATTCCTAAACAAAATGCTCTTATACTTAGGAAAAAGTTCTTAACTGGATCTCAGTCAAAAATCTGCCCATGCTAGTGGTCTGTAGCTGAAGACTGAAGTCTCAGCATTGCTAAGGGCCTGTCACTGCAGAACCTCAGGTCTGCCCTGGACCTACAGACCAGAACCTGCATTTTAACAAGATACCTAGGAGAGTCTCACACATGAGTTAGGAGTAAGAAGCACTGGCCTAGGATACACGTTCAATTAAGATTTTGACTACACAAAAGAGCTGGATTTTGAGCAAAACTGTGTTATCGGAATTAGTATATGGTGTGAAGGCTGGTTCTGTCCAACGGGAGTAGGCTGTTCACCTATGATCTGGCAATATTTGGGGCTTAGCCACTACTATCTCATGAGACTCATCAAAACTAAAGGTAAATAGTCCCATGATGTTTTCAGGTTGTAAGCACTGGTTTCACAACGGGCTTTATTTAAGAAATTAATCCTAAAAGTCATGACTTAATCTTTTTCAGTACTTCTCAAGCTTTGGTGGCTTAGAATCACCTGGGAACTTGTTTAAAATGCAGATAGCAAGACTTCACACCCCTTAAAGTCTTAAGAGTAGGTTCACCAGTAGTGATTCTAACAATCCTAAGAAAGATGATGGTAGGGCCGGGATAGGATGAGGCAAGCAGGTATACCCAGGGCACAGGACTTAAGAAAGTGCCCTACTCTCAGGTTGTCAAGTGCCCTGCATGCACCGCCTGCTTAAATATAGCATCCAGGGCATCCCACTGACTCATACTGGCCTCAGGCCTGCCAGGTATAGAGTTGTCCACAGAACAATAGCGTCAGCACAGTAAGGGACTTACTAGAAATGCAGAACCTTGGCTCCAGTCCCAGATCTACCAAGTCAGGTTATTCCTACTCACATTCAAGCTGGAGAAATAGTAGTCCCAGCTACTTGGGAGGTGGAGGCAAGAGAACTGCTTGAGCCCAAGAGTCTGAGGTTGCTGTGAGCTGTGACACCAGAGCACTCTATCGAGGGTGACATAGTGAGACACTGTCTCAAGAAAAAAAAATGCTGGAGAAATAGTGAATAGAAGGGATGCCCAAATTTAGTGTTGCAACTGACATTAAAGCCCTAAAAGCTTTCTCACGTTCCCAAGATGCATTTCTAAAACAGGAAAGAACGAGTGGTGGCTCTCCACTGGGGTGAAAGGACAGTGCCACACTGGCCAGCATTTTTTGTTGTTGTTGTTGAGACAGAGTCTCACTTTGTCACCATTAGTAAAGTGCAGTAGCGTCACAGCTCACAGCAACCTCCAACTCTTGGGCTCAAGTGATTCTCTTGCCTCAGCCTCCCGGGTAGCTGGGAATACTGGGACCCGTCACCACACCTGGCTATTTTTAGAGATGAGGTCTTGCTCTAATCTAGCTCATTGCCCATGAGCTCAGGCAATCCACCCATCTCACCCTCCCAAGTGCTAGGATTAAAGGCGTGAGCCACCATGCCCAGTCAACATTATTTTCATCCTTTTAGTCAGGGGCCTGGTTAGTGAAATACAAGATGCTTACTAACCTGCAGGTGGCACAAAGGAGGGGCTGCTAATGCAAGAAACAACAGGGACATCCTGAAAGGCTAGACAACAGGCTGAACATCTAGCAAAGTATCTACAGACATGTGAAAAGTTTTACATTTAGGCTAAAAATTTCAACACAAGAAAAATGCTAGAAAAAGATCCAAAAGTATGTGATGAATTTACTACAATGGTTATTTCAAATTGGTAGGAGAAAATGAATAATTCAATAAGTGGTGTTGGAGTAATTGGATAGCTAGCTAAAAAAAAATAAATTTGAACCCCTATCTCACATCCTATACCAAAATAAACTGCCAATGAATCATATTTAAATGCACGCACACACACATGAACAAATCCATGTAAGTACTAGAAGAAAACATAAGGAAAAAAAAAATTTTTTTTTTTTTTGCAGTTTTTGGCCAGGGCTAGGTTTGAACCCACCACCTCCAGCATATGGGGCCGGTGCCCTACTTCTTGGAGCCACAGATGCCACCCAGGAAAATATTTTTTAAACAGCCTCAGTAGGCAAGGCCTATCTAAGTATGAATAAAATCTGAAAGCATGAATAAAATCCAGAGACCATTAAAAAGACAGATATATTGTTCTAAAGAAAAAATTACACATGGCAAATACCACTGTAAACTAAGCCTGAAGACAAATGATAGCGGAAATCTGCAGGTCATAGCCAACGCATGGAGTTATTCTCAAAACTCCCCAAATCGGGCAGCGCCTGTGGCTCAGTGAGTAGGGCGCTGGCCCCATATACCGAGGATGGTTGGTTCAAACCTTCCCCGGCCAAACTGCACAAATAATAGCTGGGTGTTGTGGTGGGAGCCTGTAGTCCCAGCTACTCGGGAAGCTGAGGTAAGAGAATCGCCTAAACCCAGGAGATGGAGGTTGCTGGGAGCTATGATGCCACAGCACTCTACCTGAGGGTGATAGAGTGAGACTCTGTTTCTAAAAAAACAAACAAACAAAAAACCTCCCAAAATCAACAAGAAAACCCCCCAACAGGCAGAGTAAAGCAGCAGGCAGTGCTCAGCCTGCAGAGAGGTGAGAGTGGGAAAACGGTGCAGGATATTGCTACAAATGCTTGAATCAGGATTGATGGTGGAAATTCCCATGCGTTAAATTTCAGCAGAACATACAGAAGTTTCTAAGAATTAGGGTATTTCATAAATAGAATGGGCTTCCTTAAAAAGTATTGAGTTCTTGGCCGGGTGAGGTGGCTCATGCCTATAATCCTAGTACTCAGGGAAGGTGAGGCAGGTGGAATACCTGAGCTCACAAGTTTGAGACCAGCCTGAGCCAGAGTGAGACCTCATCTCTAAAAACTGCCAGGTGTTGTGGTGGGCACCTGTAGTCCCAGCTACTCCAGAGGCTGAGGCAAGAGAATAGCTTGAGCCCAAGAGTTTGAGGTTGCTGTGAGCTGTGATGCCACAGTACTCTACCGACAGTGACAAAATTAGACTCAAAAATAAAAAAATTTTAAAAAGAATCGAATTCTTGGTCCTTGAAAGCATCCAGGGCAAGGCTAGATGATAGCCAACTTCCAGAGTTTTTGGAAGGGATAATTAGTGAACAGGAAACTATATGGCCTGACTGTTGAGGACTGTTAAGGTTGCTTAAAACTCTAAAATCATGCAATTCTATCCCAAAGACTATGCCAGCTCTAAAAAAGTTAGGAGAATTAATGACAGCACTCTCTGGAGGGAGAAAAATTTTGTTGAATTATGAGTCCTGTAACTCAGGAGTATTTCAGGGGTTTTCATGGTAGTGGGGCTGGGCAGTCCTGTTCACTCACACTCCTCTGCTGGGCTCCGCAGACATGAAAAGCAACAGCACAATTCTGAGAGAGTGCACTGGGGTTGGAGATTGAGGTGAGTTCTCAGCAGCATGGCTTTTTGAATGTAAAGTGTGATCCATGGATATATCTTCCCATCAAGGGCACTTCCACTGCCCACAAGTTATGAGTTTAAAAGCACAGAGAAATAACCACCCCAGGAATTCGATTTACAAGCAGACTACTCCAGAAGCTAGTCTGCAAGTCTGTGAGACAGAATTTGAAGTTGGACGGAAGTGGGAGGGAGGGGGTGCTGAGCACCAGCACGTTTCCAAGGAGAAATTCCCTGAATCCTAGAAATGTTAAGCAGGTTAAGAACTACTTTATTTACATTGAATTCTAAAGCTTAAGACAAAGCAAACATAGTTGGAGAAGGGGAAGAGGCTAAGGCTCTGAAGGGAATGCCTTACACATCTCAAAAGCACTTATAGTGGCTCGGTGCCTGTGGCTCAAGTGGCTAAGGCGCCAGCCACATACACCTAAGGTGGTGGGTTCGAATCCCCAGCCCGGGCCCACCAAAAACAATGATGGCTGCAACCAAAAAAAAAATGGCCAGCCGTTGTGGCGGGCGCCTGTAGTCCCAGCTACTTGGGAGGCTGAGGCAGGAGACTCGCTTGAGCCCAGGAGTTGGAAGTTGCTGTGAGCATGATGCCATGGCACTCTATCCAGGGGGATAGCTTGAGGCTCCATCTCAAAAAAAAAAGCTCTTACAGTTAGCGGATGAGCCTTCACTTCCTCTTCAAAATCCAGTGCTTCCTTTCTCCTTAATACGGGCACACCTGTGAGCACATTTTGGCCATGACTGGGAAAAGCTTTTAATTTAAAAGTGGAATGAAAAAAATGAGTGGGGAAAAGAATTAAGGTATTTTTGAGGTGGGAAAGCAATAAATAAGAGAGGAAATAAGAAATCCAAAGAGGAAAAGATTATCTCAAGCACAATAACCTAAAATTCAAGATAAAATACAAGTGAGCAAAGGTTAGGGAGGAAAGTAAATCCTCCATAAGGTGGGAGTTGAGGAAGACGACAGTGTAACCAAGTCTGTACACAGGCCATCAGGGGGCACCACTGGTCAGGACAACCAGAAGTGTCCAACTGGACTTCAGGTTCATAGGTGTGAACCCCAAGTTAGGGACACTAAACTATAAACCATTGGAAATGCTTTTACAGTAAGGTTAACAGAGGAAAACAAAATACACTAAATACACATAGAGTTATTGGCCACTTAGCCCTGTCTTTGTGTATCTAAATCAGAAATCAACAGTGTGTCATTTGGTATTGAGACAGAAGGCCAGGAAAGGCAGAGAACTGTCACCATGGAGTTCCTGCTAGAAACTCCCAGACTGCAGGAAGGTCACCGGTGGATGTACATGGTAGGCCTGTGGACCCTGACGCCAGTGGGTGGTATGAGGGAATCAAGTGAATAGGGGTTTCAGGCTAGGAGCAATGACAATTTGATATTGGTATGTTAAAGCTAGTTTTTCATATCTCTGAGAAATTAGAATAAACATAGGGCACATATCACCAGCATCTGGAAAAGGTGAAAGTTAAATGACTTGTTTACTGTCACAAGGGCCAACTATCCATGTGCCTTGATGGTCAAGTTTTTTCCATTAGACATTTTTCTAAATATTAATAATAAGATTTGCAATAAAAAAAAAAGAAAGCATTGTTTTAAGGTACATTTATTTATTTATTTGAGACAGGGTCTTGCTGCGTCACCCAACCTGGGCTCAAGTAATCCTCTTGCCTCAGCCTCCTGAGTAGCTGGGACTGTAGGCATGTGCTGCCACGACCAGCTACCTTTCCTGTGGAGAGAGGGCCTTGTTTGTTGCACAGGCGTGGTCTCAAATTCCTGGCTCAAGCAATCCTCCTGCCTTAGCCTCAGACACATATAAACCTAATTAGAAGAAAAGGTAATTTTTAGTGCCTTTAGGATGGGAAAAGATTTCTTAAATAAGACACCAAAAAGTATAAACCTTTATAAATGAAAAAAACAAAGGAAAAGTCAATTATCAAAATGAAGGATTTCTGCTGAATAAAGGATACTGAACAAAGTTAACAGGTGGTAAGAGGCAGAAGGAGACATTTGCCACATCTATAACAGGACTGACAGCCAGGACATACCTGGAACTCTACTAAAAAATGGGAAAATGATGTAAATAGATGATTCATAAAAGAAGAAAACAAAGATTAACTAGTATTTACAGAAATCTTCATCCTGACTAGAAATAGGAATCAGAGAAATTCAAGTCACAGCAAGACAAGCTACATCCGCCAACTGACAAAAGGCTGAAAGTCAAATACCAAGTGCTGCGCTGAGTGGCAGGAATGCAAACAAGGCAGGTGAGCCATGCTGGGTAAAGTGACTCCCTGACCCAACAGGTGCAATCGTTGGGGCTTAGTAGGAAACACGCTTGTACACATCCCTGAGAAGCTACATGTCAGGACTTTCATCAGAGCACTGGTGTACCACAGGAAGGGATTGGGGTCCTCTGGTACATAAATAAATAGAATGTGGGAGATCAAGCGATACAATACAATGCAGAGCTAAAAGCCACACGTAAACATAACAAGAACTCAAAGACACAGTTCTAAATGAAAAAAGGATCAGAATGAGGATTATGATAGAGACACCTTACCAGGACAGGTACAGATCTAAGGATTAACACTGAACATATCAGAGAGGAGGCCAACAGGGGGTAGAGACAGAAAATGGAAACAGAGGGGCCTTGCATTGTCAATAGAATGTTCTGCAAACCGAACAGTATGAAAAACTTAACTCCACACTTGAGATCTAAAGGAAAATATGACAAATTGACAGGGTCAAAGGAAAGGTTTCTTCCGGTCCCTGTCCTTCCCAAGCTGCCAGACATGTGATTCATTCAACTTAACTGGCAAAGAAGGGAGCTACGGGGAAGAAGGGAGGAGGCCGCCTGTAAACATGGCCACTACCTCTAGCACCCACCTTTATTACCATGGCACGTACCACACTGCTGAAATTATGCCCACACAGAGCTCTCTGCCCACCCTGAGGGTTATATACTGAAGGGTGGGACTGTATCATATTCATCCTTCTAAGACTGAGCTCAACACGGCTGATGGTATAAAGAATACATTTAATAAATGCTGACTGTCTAACTGGTTGGTTGATGAATTAGACAAAACAAAATAATAATAAGAAGAAGTTAACTGAGCAAAATATTCTATAATAGACATACTCCTATCTGACAATGTGAATGTTACTTTTCTTTGCATTATTACTATTATTATTGCTTAATATTTCATTGCAGCAATCGTCTGATTTCTTTTCTGAATGTATTTATCTTCATTCATTCTTTATGAGGTTTTTGTTCTCTGTCCTTATGTTAAACATTGCTATTACCATTAAATTTAGCCTTTTTAATTCTGTGAAGGCAAAAGTGGAAACCTAATATACACATGTATAAGTAAGAAAAATTAAAAAAAAATTTAGAAATCAAAATAGAGGGCAGCACCTGTGGCTCAGTGGGTAGGGCACTGGCCCCATATACAGAGGATGGTAGGTTCAAACCTGGCCTCGGCCAAACTGTAACAAAAAATAGCCAGGCGTTGTGGCAGGTGCCTGTGGTCCCAGCTACTGGGGAGGCTGAGGCAAAAGAATCACCTAAGCTCAAGAGCTGGAGGTTGCTGTGAGCTGTGACGCTATGGCACTCTACTGAGGGTGACAAAGTGAAGACTCTGCCACTTAAAAAAAAAAAAGAAATCAAATTAGAATCCTACTGAATTGTTTTCAGCTCAGGTGAATCCTTAGTTCTAGACTACAACGTAGCCAACTGAATGTTCAAAAAATGTCATTTTAAATGGGTAGATGTCCTCCTAACATCATTTCTTCTAGCTTCAAAATGTACCCCCTAGCAAAGATATGAGTTCAACCTAAATACCCATGAACCAATGAATTGATAAAGAAAATACGTGTGTGTATTCACACAGACACCACAGAATACTATGCAGCCAGAAAAAAGAAACATCATTTGTAGAAACTTGGATGAATGGGAGACCATTATGCTAAGATAAGTAACTCATGAATGGAAAACCAAGCACTACATAACTTGTAAGTGGGAGCTAAGCTCTGGGCAGGCAGGGTCATCCCCAGCAGTATAATAGATTCTGGAGACTCACAAGGGGAGAACAGAGCAGGGGTGAGGAAGGAAAAATTACCTGTTGGGAATAACATGTTGGGTATAATTTGGTGAGTTCATCACTATACAATTCACCCATGCAATCAAAAACTACTTAGACCCCCACATCTACTGAAATCAAAAATAACATATTATGTCTTCTGGATGATATGCATGTGAACAAATGTATCACAAACTTCAAATTGGCCCTAAGGCTGCAAAGAGATATGGGAGATGCTACAGCAAAGTTAAGACAGAGATGCAGCCCACATCACATAATCCCTGCTGCCCGGCAATGCTAGGTACCACCAGACCTCTGAAATCACTGATGCAATACTGCACACATAATCCATAAACACCCTTGTTACTAATTTTAATCAATTTTTAAATAATATTATTACAGTGTAATTTATATACCATAAAATGTTAAATGAACGATTTGATGACTATTTAAATGAACAAACCCATGTAAACTTCAACATGACCCAGTAAGATCCCTCATTTCCCCCGGCAGCCAGACCCACCCCTAATCTTCTGTCAAGACATCTCATAATTGCCTGTCCACCTCCAGATCCATCTAGCCTTAAGCATTTGATTGGCTGTGAGCCCTTTTGGCTAGTCAGTCCTCTTGGCTGCAGGGGTCCCACCAAGAGCCTAGAAGGTCCCAGGGCAGGTAACCACACCACCCTGCCAATGCACGGGACAAAATAAGAGTTTGGCCATTGATGCTGCCTCTGGCAGATCTTGGCCAAAAGGGGGGATCATAAACTAAAATAAAATTTTAAGGCTTAACACCCCAGAGGCTGACTGCTGAACCCCGTTCTTGGCCAAGGGGAGCCTCTAAAACTGAGTTGCTGGCCAAGAGAAAGGAGATCAGACCTGCTTCATCATGCCTCCTCCCTTCTTAGAAATGTCTTTTGTGACCCATTAACAAAAGGGCCTAAGGAGGTCTGGGCATAAGTCTGGTAGTTTCTCTCTGATTTACAGACTCTTATCTTAGCACTCCTTTTCACTGACTCCTGGTCTATTAGACAAAGCCTAACTCTTACAGCCAATTGTCCCCTACCCAAAGAATCCTTAAACCTACCTGTAACCTGTAAGTCCCACCCCCAGCTTTGAGAAGTCCCACCATTTTTGGGCCAAACCAATGTTTGCCTGCCACATATTGATTCATGACTTTACATGTAATTCCTGTCCTCTAAAATATAAAAAGTCAAACTGTAACCCCACCATCGCACATCCACTTGCTCAAGGTTTCTGGGATGTGGTTCCAGGTGAAAATTCTCAAATTTGGCTCAGAATAAACCTCTTTAAATTATAAAAAAAAAAGAAAGAAAGAAAAAACATTTCATTCACTTTTTTTTTTTTTTTTTTTTGTAGAGACAGAGTCTCACTTTATTGCCCTTGGTAGAGTGCTGTGGCATTACACAGCTCACAGCAATCTCCAACTCCTGGGTTTAGGCAATTCTCTTGCCTCAGTCTCCCGAGTAGGTGGGACTATAGGTGCCCACCACAAAGCCCAGCTATTTTTTTGTTGCCGTTTGGCCAGGGACAGGTTTGAACCCACCAACCCTCGGTATGTGGGGCTGGCACCCTACCCACTGAGCCACAGGTGCTGCCCTCATTGACTTTTCTTTTTCCTTGAGACAGAGCCTCAAGCTGTCGCCCTGGGTAGAGTGCTGTGACATCACAGCTCACAGCAACCTCCAACTCCTGGGCTCAAGTGATTCTCCCGCCTCTGCCTCCCGAGTAGCTGGGACTACAGGCGCCCACCACTACGCCTGGCTATTTTTTGGTTGCAGCCGTCATTTTTGTTTGGTGGGATTTGAACCCGCCAGCTCAGGTATATGTGGCTGGTGCCTTAGCTGCTTGAGCCACAGGCGCCGATCCCTCATTCACTTTTTAAGGAAAGAAAAATTAACTGTATTTGGAAATTTTCAAACATATACATGCAAATCCTAGACACCAATTCCCTGCATATAAATATTACAACATCTCCTCTCTAAAGGATTTATTTTTTACATTTGTATGAGGGTTGTGATTGTGCCTTTTGGAAAAAGGGTTTTATTTTACAACATAGCTACAATACCATTTTCCCTCTTAAATTAATTAACAATAATTTTTTTAATACTGTCAAATAGTGAGTGTCCATATTTCCCAGATTGCACATTCTTTCCTCATTTTGTTTGAATTAGATCAATATATGACTATTGGTTCATTCATCTCTTTTATTTTATTTCTTCATTTTTGAGACAGAGTCTCTCTCCATCCCCTAGGCTAGAGTGCCACGGCGTCAGCCTAGCTCACAGTGAACTCCAATTCCTAGGCACAAGCCATCCTCCTGCCTCAGCCTCCCAAGCAGCTAGGACTATAGGCACCTACCATAATGCCCAGCTGGTTTCATTCATCTCTTAAGTCTCTTTTTTTATCTGTAAGGATTTCTTCCTTCTTTCCACTTAGTATTTTCTCATTTATCCTATAAAGCACCTGCAGTTTGGAATTTGCTGTTTCCATCCTCAAATTTCCCACATATCTTTGTTCTTTGTAATTCCCATAACATGCAGTAAGATCTAAGGTTTTTAATCAAACACAGAACCTACTGTGATTGGCAAGGCTACTTTATAGGTGGTGTTATGTACATCTGTCAGGAGACATATAATGGACTGTATTTTTTGTCTCTCTTTTTGAAAAATACTGTTTCCTCAACAGCATGGTGGCTCACATCTGTAATCCTACCACTCTGGGAGGCTGAGGCAGGTGGATTGCTTGAGCTTACAGGTTCAAGACCAGCCTGAGCAAGAGTGAGACCCTGACTCTACTAAAAAATAGAAAAACTGAGGTAAGAGGATCCCTTGAACCCAAGGGTTGGAGGTTGCTGTGAGCTATGACACTATAGCACTCTACCTAGGGTGACAAAGTGAGACTCTGTCTCAAAAAAAAAAAAGAAAAATACTGTTTCCTCAACTAACTGAAAATGGAAGCATTTATTACAGTGCCATAAGGCTGTTTAATCTAGAAAAGTGAAACAAGACATCTATCCCCATCTAACAGACTGATTCTGGACCATGGTGTCCTTATAAAGGGACAAGTGTTCCCTGCAGCACTCTGAAATACCTCAGTGGTTCCACCCGTCAGTGTGCATCCTTTCGTGCATGTCATAGCTTCTCAATTATATTTTTGACTCACTAAGAGAAAAAATTCAGTGTTAACACCTGTTCTCGACCTCTCCCATCAACGCCCTGCACACAGACAACACTCAGGGAACAGGATGATGCCATGCCTTGCCAGGGAGACGCCCTTCTCTGTTCTTACTGCAGTGGGTCCATTAGTTCTTCATCACCTTCCTCCAGAATCGGGATTGTCCCCCTTTCATAAGCCACATGGAAGAAACATAAGCACTGAATCAGAGGAAGATTGCACAGGGAAATCAAGAATCACAGGTGGTTCAGAAAACCTGCTGAGGTAAGTGTTTCTATTTTACACCGCCCCCTTCCCTTCCCTTCCGGGAGATTCATGAGTCTAAGTGCTGTGAGTCTTTGAGAGAAAGGGCAACAGACTTGTTCATACAGGGAACCAGAGAACCTGACAGAGTGACCTTCCTGTTCTCTTTAGCAGGACAAGTCCCTGCTTGACAAAAGCCAAATAATTACTAAGAGAACAAGAATCAGTTAAAGAGAAAACTCATGACATTTAGGATGGGGAAGGAAATAAAACTAGTTCACATCCTAACCTTACCACCAACCTGGAAAGAGGTGAGGCAAACCACGCAGAGGGACACAGAGGAGGTCAGAGCCAGCAGCAGAGCAGGGCTCACCGGAGCACAGCATTACATACTACTGGCCAGAGGCCCAGTCACCTCCCACTCATCCCTGTGCCTGGCTGACTCCTTACTGCCTCCAAAAATAAGTCAGAATGATACTTATGAGGTCAATAATCTCTCAGTGATACATAAACATAAGTTCTGGAGCATAGGCCTCTGCTTACAAACAACACAATTTTCAATGCAAAAGGATATAGTTCCTCCCTCATCCCTGCTTCCACTCAGGACAAGCACATATTAAATTAAGAATTCTCAAAATTCCCATTGGTGTCAAAAGCATTTAAAGTTGCTGGGTCAAAGATTCATTTTTGCAGCAGACAACCACAAAGGATTTCAGTGTTACATACAGTGGAAATGATTGCAAGAAATTCTAAATATGGACAGACCAGTAATTTAAATTCCTTTTCTAATGGCTAACTCTTTTCAGTTCAATATCTGGTTCTAAGTCAGGTTCCAATTAAGGAAAGCAAGACCTAGTTTTCCGGTTCCACTGGGCTTTACTCACTGAGGGTTACCTGTCTGCTAGTATGACTCTGCAAGGACCAACACAAATGAGTCTCAGAGCAAGGCGACATCTGGACTACTGGAGTCAAGGAGCTCTCCTCCTGGGTTGGTGTGTTCCTCAGCAGGCCACTGCTGCTGTCATCAAACAAAGATTAACCAAACATGAAACCAGTGTTGACAGAAACCAGAAAATGGAGCATGAGAAATAAAATCCCACCAGTGAATGTAAACACTAACACATAAAGTGGACAACTGAGCTACTACCTGACAAATAAATATTGTTATTACCTGGATATGTTCTTTTTCCTTTTTTTGTTACAGTTTTTGGCCGGGGCTGGGTTTGAACCCACCACTTCCGGCATATGGGGCCGGTGCCCTACTCCTTGAGCCACAGGAACCTCCCGTTTCCCTGGATATTTTCAGCAGGAATAATTTTCTTCAATTACTGGGATACCTAAACTATCCCAGTTTTCTACTTTATTTTGCTCACCCAGGCGTAGTTAGATACTGGGTAGAGTAAGACCAAAGGCAAAAGACACACATGATATCTCTGAATTTGTGACCAATATATACTTTCATTCACTTTGAATTTAATGTGACTTAGCTCTCTGACCCTGGAAAATCATTCTGAATCCAGAATATCTTTAAATAGAGGATGCTATAAAATTATTTCTAAGATCCCTTAAAGTTATTTGGTTTAGGCTTGGCGCCTGTGGCTCAAGCGGCTAAGGCGCCAGCCACATACACCTAAGGTGGCGGGTTCGAATCCCCAGCCAGGGCCCGCCAAACAACAATGATGACTGCAACCAAAAAATGGCCAGGCGTTGTGGCGGGCGCCTGTAGTCCCAGCTACTTGGGAGGCGGAGGCAGGAGACTCGCTTGAGCCCAGGAGTTGGAGGTTGCTATGAGCTGTGATGCCATAGCACTCTACCCAGGGGGAT
>CAUYTI010137670.1:0-13122 GCA_963575145.1 Galago senegalensis | reverse complement strand
GGCGGGGGTGGGGGAAGTGGATTGGATTCCCTTTGCTCTTCTCCTGAAATGGTGCTGGCTGCTTCTGCCACCAGCCCCTGTGGTGCGAGCTTTTTTGTTTCCTTTTTTATTCTAATGATAGTGTTTTCCTGAGTTGTAATTTGACAGCTGAAACCCGTGCGTAGTGTGTCAAAGGAAAACTCTTAGGTTTGCAGTTCAGCAGTGCTGCTTTTCTTAACATGCTGTAAATTTCTGGGTTGGGCTTGCTCTGGGTGGAGGAGGAATTATGATTTTTTTATTTTTCATCTTTTATAAGTAGGCTGTTTTGGTTTGGGTTCCTCCCCTTCCCTCCTCCACTGTTCCTTGCCAGTTTAGGATATTGAATTGCAGGGCGGCATGCTCGCAGAGAACTGAGGTAAAGCAAGACAAGTTCCTTCACTGTTGCAAAACAGATTCAAAGGAGGTTGAGGAAGGCCTCCATTAAAGCATGTCTCAGAATCTGGATTGATGGGCTAAATGTTTACAGGCTCAGTAAGTGGGGGCATTTTAAGTCTCCCTCTCCCCCCAACACTTTCTCTATTCTCTGATATTTCTTTTGTGTATAGAAGGCCATCTAGTTCCAAGTTTAGAAGCTGGAAATAATTTTTGCTAAGTGACGGGGTGACTTAAGTTGCATGACGCGATTTGTCATGCGCTTCCCGGAGAGAGGAAGAGGCCTAACTTGCTGCTAAGATACTGGCCTCTGTCTGTCTCAGTATATCTACCCACCTCAGGTGGGGCAGACAGCTTTTAAATCCAAAGCTGCTGGTTTAGTTTCTGGCACTGGGTTTGGATTTGTCTAATCTTTGCTGTAGCCATATTGTATTTAACATGCCTGTGAAACTTTTGAAATACTTTTTGAAAATATTGACAGTTTGGAATTATACTGAAATAACTTTTAAAATTATTTAACGTTTTGTTATTTGGTCCTTACTCTGACGTTATTTCATTAGAGATCTTTTAAAGACATTACCTTAAGTTTTTTGGAAACAGGCTAGTAGTGAGGATAGCTCTACCGTCATTGATAGAACCATGTGGTTAATGCTTGTTGTAAACTTAGAAAATTGCAGCAGGGAGCAGAGAAGTAGAGCATGTTTTCTATATTAGGCCTAACTTTATGTATCAAGAATCTTGACTAATTTTGTCAGTTGACAGTGCATACCAAAACCTATTTTGTAGCTGTGTTGGGCACTTTGATTCCTTTTTTTTTTTTTTTTTTTTTTGGAGACAAAGTCTCAAGCTGTCAGTCTGGGTAGAGTGCCCTGGTGTCGGACTTAACAGCAACCTCCAACTCAAGGGCTCAAGCGATCCTCCTGCCTCAGTTTTTCTATTTTTAGTAGAGATGGGGTCTGGATTTTGCTGGTCTCAAACTTGTGAGCTCAAGCTATCCACCTGCCTTGGCCTCCCAGATTGCTAGGATTATAGGCATGGCCTCTTTTTTTTTTTTTTTTTTTTTTGAGAAAAGGTCTCACTCTATTGCCTCTGCTAAAGTGCAGTGGCATCTTCATAGTTCCCTGAAGCCTGAAACTCCTGGGCTCAAGTGTTCCTCCTGCCTCAGCTTCCTGAGAAGCTGACACTCTACGTACATGCCAGCATGCCCAGCTAAAATTATCCTATTTTTTTGTAGAGAGAAGCTCTCTTTTTGGTCCCAAAATCCTGGCCTTAAGCAATCCTTCCACCTCAGCCACCCTAATTTTTTTGTTTGTTTGCTTGTTTGTTTCTTTTTTTTTTTTTTTTTTTAAGACCGAGTCTTATTCTCTCTTCCTGGGTAAAGTGCAGCCATGGCATCATAGCTCACAGCAACCTCAGACTCTTGGGCTCAAAGGATCCTCTTGCCTCACCCTTCCAAGTAGCTGGAATTACAGGGGCTGGCCACATCATGATGCCTGGCTATTTTTTTTTTTTCCATTAGGGCCAGGTCTGACACTTAACTCAGGCTGGTTTGGAATTCTTGGGATTAAGCAATCCGCCTCAGTCTCCCAGAGTGCTAGGATTATAGGTGTGAGCCACTGTGCCTCGGCCTAATTCATTTTTCTTTTCTTTTCTTTTCTTTTCTTTTCTTTTTTTTTTTTTTTGAGACAGAGCCTCAAGCTATAGCTCTGGGTAGAGTGCTATGGCATCACAGCTCACAGCAACCTCAAACTCCTGGGCTTAAGTGATTCTCTTGCTTCAGCCTCCTGAGTTGCTGGGACAGGTGCCTGCCACAACACAAGGCTATTTTTAGATTGTAGTTGTCATTGTTTGGCAGGCCCTGGCTGGATTCGAACCTGCCAGCTCTGGTGTAAGTGGCTGGCACCTTTGCTGCTTGAGCTATAGGCGCCATGCTAATTCATTTTTTTAAGAGCATTTCTTTTGCTTTAGTTATTTGAGAGTTTTATAAGTAACATACTTTTTATTTATTTTCCTGAGAGACATGGTCTCCTTCTGTCACCCTGGCTGGAGTGCAGTGATCCATAGCTCACTGCAACCTCTGACTCCTGGGCTCAAGTGTTTCTTGACTCAGCCTCCCAGGCAGCTAGGACTAGAGACACATACCACTGTGGAAGGGGTGGGGGTGGGGTCCTGCTGTGTTGCCCAGGCTGGTCACAAATTCCTATCCTCAAGTGAACCTCCGGCCTCCACTTCCCAAAGTACTATGATTACCTGGCATGAGCCACTAGGCCCAGACTTAGTATACCTTTTTAAAAAGCTACTTTTTCTTTTTCTATTCCTAGTATAAACATTTAGCTTTGTTTTTGATTCTTGTAGTGTCAGTATATGGTATTAGGAATATTATGATCACAGTGAGTTTTGATTGTATGAAATAAGAAAAAAGGTAAGTGGATCTGAGTCATATCATACTATGTGTGCATCATGGTGGTAGATATTTGACAAAAAAACCAGAAAAGTATTATAGGTAAAATTTTAGGGACTTACAGAGTTACATATTAGCCATAAACATGTCTGGTCTTTTGAGATTTGTGAAGGCAGAATTTGAGACCCAGAAACCCTGTGTTTTGAAGTATTGACTTGTGTTGACTTGTGGCAGGAGCTATCTTGTCTCTTCAAAAGGAAAGATGTGCTTTGCATACCTAGTTGCAAAGAGGATCAACCTACTGCTTGAGAAAATTCTGTTTCCAAAAGAGATTGGTTTTCTGGAACCTTTTAATTAACTGTAATAAGTAGCCCAGAATGTATTCTAATCTTCAGATAAAAACCTTATCAAGTTTTAGTAAATTTTGGTAATGGAAAAGACTGCTACTATGGCATTTTTTTTTTAATGATAAATGTGTCTGTATGAGAGTCACAGAGTAATAAAATGGTAGTTTTGATGAAAATGGCGTAACTAGATATACTTTATTCTTTACACTAAAAGCAGTGAGATTAGAGAAACAGTATGGTATTGTAAGTAAATCACCCAGTTAAAGAAAACTTTTGGTCCTCATAACATCAGTATTTTCTTCAAATAAGTTTTTTTTTTAAAATTCCTACATCGTGTTAAAAGTGAAAATTTTTTTCCTCTCAACTCTTTCATAAAAAACCAAAAGACAAAACCCAAATATTTTGTTCAGTTTAACATTTCTGATATCTCAAGCATCTAAAATGTATGAAAAGAAAAACATGTGATTTTTTTTCCATAATTTGTGTTTCTGACTTCCTAATAATAGATAATGATGATACACGAGTGAAGTTAATGAATATACGGGGGGATGGCTAGGATGGAAAGAAGAGGAGAGAAACTCAGAGAACCTAGGATGTTGTCTGGTTTTCCAGAGTGATTACAAGGTTCCTGACATAGTTAGTTGCTGGGCCCTCAGCAGATTTATGTATTCATTGAGTTGATTTGAAACTGGTGTTGAGATACACTTTGATTTTCTTTCCAGTGAATTTCTTGAGTTAGTGCTATGTTCTTATTTAAAGTATTGTATCAGGAAAACAGCAAATGAATACCAAGAACAGGGTTCTGTATATTGAGGTTGAGGGGAGAGGTGGAAGTGCCTGATGCTTGTAGCAGTGGTGTAGAAAGAAAAGTCTTCTCAGTAATGAGTTGAAGGAACAGACCCAGAGATCTACCAGAAGTTATCCATGGGTACACAGCAAGCTATTGACATACAGCTGAGGTCCACATGATGGTCTTCTGACTGTTGTTTTTTTTTTTTTTTTTACACTCCTGGGCATCTTTCCACTCTGACACATGGCTTGTATTCCAGAATATTTCTGCCGTGTCAAACATCCCAACCTTAGAGCAGCCACCTGTCTTAGATTTTGATATCGTCTTCCCTGTAGGCTTCCAGTTTAATTTTTGCCTTTTAGGGAAGAGGGTTGACCCTCTTAACCATTTCCTAGTAGTAGGTTAGGAAAGGCTTTTTTTAGGACGGTATTTGGCATACCATGATGTGTTGTCCTTGTTCTGAATTACTCAGGATGCAGGTTAGTTGCAATATGAACCTGTTCTCACTGTTTGGAATTTTCCTGTGAGCTTTGCCTTTTGGCATTATGTTTTGTGCAATCATAAACAATCTTGTTTTTTTTTAGAGACAGAGTCTCACTGTCACCCTCAGTAGAGTGCTGTGGCGTCACAGCTCACAGCAACCTCCAACTCCTGGGCTTAGGTGATTCTCTTGCCTCAGCCTCCCAAATAGCTGGGACTACAGGTGCCCGCCACAACACCTGGCTATTTTTTATTGCAGTTTTGGCGAGGGCTGGATTCACACCTGCCACTCTTGGTATATGGGCCCAGTGCCTTACCCACTGAGCCACAGGAGATTGTCACATCAAAAGGGTTATTCTCTAAGTAGTTTTCCCTTTGAGTGCTGTAGCACAAGGTGATACAGTATGTATACACCAGAGCTTGAAACTATGCTTGTAGGCAAGTCATTTAACTTTTTTTTTTTTTTTCCTGAGACAGAGCCTCAAGCTGTTGCCCTGGGTAGAGTGCCATAGCATCACAGCTCATAGTGACCTCCAACTCCTGGGTTCAAGCGATTCTCTTGCTTCAGCCTCCCAAGTAGCTGGGACTACAGGTGCCCTCCACAATGCCTGGATATTTTTTTTGGTTGTAGTTGTCATTGTTTGGCAGGCCCGGGCTGGATTTGAACCAGCCAGTTCTGGTGTTTGTGGCTGGCTCCTTAGCCGCTTGAGCTGTAGGCGCTGAGCCAAGTCATTGAACTTTTTAGAATCCCCCACTTTAATTCTCTAAATTAGGCACAGTATTCACCTCAAGGTCAGGAAAGAAAAGCTGAGATAGTGAATGGGAAAACACAAATATGTGGGTTCTATGGAAAATACGAAGAGATGGTTACTTTTAACTGTTTTTAATATGTTGCCTGGTTTCCAAATAACAAAGCAGGAACTTAAAGAAATTGCCTTAGAATATGCTCAGCGTTGAGTGCAGAATCCAACTTTTAGTCCAAGATTGGTGATTCTCAGATGTGGGTGATCCCCCCCAAGGGGTATTCCTCAAAGTCAGAGACATTTTTTCATTGTCACAAATGGCCATTGCTACTGGCTTCTAGTGGATGAAGGCCAAAGGTGCTGCTGAATCTCCTGTAAGGCACAAGAACAGCCTCCACAATGTTTAATTATCTGGTACAAAGTGTTAGTTGTGCTGATGTTGAGAACTCTTGTTCTAGATTATCTTTAGTGCATATATATAATTGTGAAAATAAATGGAAACAAGTTTTATGAAGAACAGTTCAAGCACTGTGAGTTCTTCAGTTAGTCTCAGAACGTGACTCTTCAGGTTAGGCATGGTGGCTCACATATTTGTAATCCCACTACTCTTAGAAGGCTGAGGGGGAAGGATTGATTACTTCAGCTTAGGAATTTGAGATCAGCCTGAGGAAGAGCGAGACCCGGTTTCTACTAAAAATAGAAAAATTAGTCTGGTGTCATGGTGCCTGCTTGTAGTTCCAGCTATTTGGGAGGCTGAGGCAGGAGGATTGCTTGAGCCCAGGAGTTTGAGGTTGCTGTGAGCTAGGCTGATGCCATGGCAGTCTAGCTTGGGGCAACAGAATGAGACTCTCTACCCTCCACAACCTCCTATCCCAAAATTAAATTTAGTTAAGATTAATTAAAGTAAAATAAATTAAAAAAATTTAAGTTCATCTGTAATAGTCGCATTTTCAGTGCTCTGTAGCCTCATGTAGCTACTCACTACCATATTGGACAGTGCAGATAGAACAGTGCCATTGTCATTAAAAGTTATCTTGGGTAGGGCAGCACCGGAGGCTCAAAGGAGTAGGGCGCCAGCCCCATATGCCGGAGGTGGCAGGTTCAAACCCAGCCCTGGCCAAAAACTGCCAAAAAAAAGTTATCTGGGGTAGCATTGACATAGAAAGTGCATTTTTGCACAGGGCATGGCATTTAGTAAATGCTCATTATATTTATTAGGAACTGTTGGGTTTTAAAGACTCAGGTATATATCCTCTTCCTCTCAGTAGGAGTCAGAAAATATGCCAGAGATTATGTGGAGCTGAACAAAGATTGTTCTGGGTAGAGGTTATAGTAGTTGAAAGCTGCCTGAAAAAAAGTGTTCTGTACCCCCCCCCCCAAAAAAAAAAAGAAAGAAAAGAAACCCAATCATAAAGCCCCCAAGTGTTAGGCAGTGTGGGATGGAGCATGGCATCTCTAAATCAGTGGGAAGTCTCACTAATTATGGTGATTGTTACCTAAAAACAGTACTGGATACTCTGTATTAAAACAGTCTAACTAAACTAAAATGATTAAATGAAATTGTTTACAGAAGTTAAGATTAAAACAGGGTAAAAAGTAGCCAAATAAAAAATGGAAAAGCAAAACAAAGGCAGAGCAGTTTGATAGATCAAGAAGTCCATGAACAAATAATCATAGGCCTAGAAGTAAACAAATAGGTATTTGTGAAGAAAAACACATGGTACACAGGAGTACAACTGGGAATAATGGGATGAAATTAGGAAAGTTCGGAATTTTTTCTCTAACAGGTAGGTTATTTAGGAAATAATCTCTTAATGAAAAGTTTAGTCACTGAAGACTCTGTCAAGTTACAGTTAACTAGAGCTTACAGGGTATTTTGAAAGGAGCAGTTTTATGTTTCAGGAGGGATACACTTAATGTCTTCTTTTCCCTGATTCAGGTATCTAATTAAGATAACAAACTCCAATTGTCATCTGCATTTCTGTCTTTGGTTTTTTTTTTTAAATCTACCCAAGACATACCCTGCCTATATAGTATGGATTTCTGTCATTTCGACATAGGAAAATAGCCTTTTTTCCTGGCTCATGTGATTATGGATTATTGATTTATTTTTGTAATTGATTTTTAAGTTTTCCCCTGAATATTATTTTTCAGTAATATTATGGATTTTTGATTTATTTTTATAAATGGATTATGATTTATTTTTATAATTGATTTTTAAGTTTTACCCTGAGTATCATTTTTCAATAATAATTTCATTTCAGTTTATTTTATAATATTTTTATAACATTATTTTTCAATAATATTATGGATTATTGATTTATTTTTATAATTGATTTTTAAGTTTTCCCATGAATATTCTTTTTAAACTTTTTATTATGGAAAGTTTCAAGCATATACAAAAGTAGGCAGAATAGTATGAACAACTATATACCCATTGCTCAGTCACTATAGTTAAACAGCTCACAGCAAATCTGATGTCACCCCTCCTTTATTTATTCCCTACCATCAGATAATTTAATTGATGTGTCTTCACTATTAATCTCAAAGATGAAGCCTTAAAGCAACCCCTAAAGTATGTATTAAAGTTAATTTTGATCCCATTTTCCTATTGTCTCATAAAAGCTTGTTTTTGATTGACAGTTTTAATAATTTTACTTAATGAAGTTAATGAGGTTCTAATATGTTAAACAACTTGACATTGATAGAATAAAAGAAACTTGTTTGGATTGTGACCTTAGAAGAAGGGAATAGGATCGTACTGTAAACCTTAAAGTTTCTTAATCCCTTGAACAGTGTTTTTCAATGACCTTTTTTATCTCACGGCACACTTGAACCTAGAGTTAAAATTCCACAGCGCACATAAATTATGTTGATCAAAAAAAAGAATAAAAAAAAGAATATACTTACTGTGCTTTGAACTTCTTTTGAAAATAATTTAATTAATGATCTTTAAAAGTTTTCGTGGCACACCAAAGATTATCTCATGGCACACTGGTGTGCAGCCACTGGTTGAAAATCTCTATTCTAGTATGATATATTTTATCAGCAGCTATTTGTTATGGATATGTAATGATGGTAGGAAAGGATCTTGAAATTGAATGTTTTATATGGGAGGACATGGAGAAATAATATTAAGCCATGTGAAAAGTTTGCAACATTATTCTATGTTTATATTTAGAGGTGAGAATATTCATCAGTTGAACTTGGCTTTAAGAAATAATTCTCTAGGGTGGCACCTGTGGCTCAAAATGGTAGGGCTCTGGTCCCATATGCCGGAGATGGCAGGTTCAAACCCAGCCCTGGCCAAAAACAGCAAAGAAAAAAAAAAAAGAGAAAAAAGAACTAATTCTCTAATATATTTCATCTTTCCTGATACAATTTGTATAGTGATTATAAACCCCTTCAAAATGAGAAATAAGATAAATTCTTAGATAACTATACTTTGTAACATTTTTGTTTTTGTCAGGAGATTAAGTGCTAGCATTTAATGTTATTGTACTTGAAAACACGCAATTTATCTTACTTGCATAGCAAAAGTACTGCCATTTGTTTAGTTTCTGATAGTATCATTCACCTTAATAGAATGTTTTCAACTTTACCCTTATTTTCATATTTATTGAGTTAGGCTTTATAGAAAGTAAAATTTACCTATTTTGTGTGTAGTTTAAGCTTTTAACAAATGTATACAGTTGTGTAACCAACCATGATAGTCAAAATAAAGAACATTTTTATCACCCCAGAGTTACCTGGTGTCTCTTTGTTTTTACAGTCCCTTCCTCCTATATCCTGTACCTGGCAAGCACTGTTGTGCTTTTGCTGACTGTAATTTGCCTGTTTAAGAATTTCATAGAGGGGCAGCACCTGTGGCTCAAAGGAGCAGGGTGCTGCCCCCCATATGCCAGAGGTGGTGGGTTCAAACCCAGCCCTTGCCAATCCCCCCCCTCCCCCCGCCCAAAACAACTATGTTATAGGGCGGTGCCTGTGGCTTAAAGGAGCAAGGCACTGGCCCCATAAGCCTGAGGTGGTGGGTTCAAACCCAGCCCCAGCCAAAAAAAAAAATGCAAAAAAAAAAAAAAGAATTTCATAGAAATAGAATCATGTGTTTGGTTTCTTTCGCTTAGCACAATCTTCTTGTTCTATGTTGTAGCATATAGTAGTTTCTTCTTTTATATTAATGGGTCCTAGTATTTTATTGTATGGATATACACAATTTTTAAATGTTACCTAGCTTATGTAAATTTAGATTGCTTTCTGTTTCTGGCTATTTTCTACTTTTTCTTTTTTTTTTTAAAGAAATTCCTTGTTATGTGAAGGTCGGGCAAACCCTGCCTATAGTCTCAGTATTTTGGGACGTCCAAGTGGGAAGATTGCCAGGAGATTGAAACCAGCCTGGACAACATGGCGAGACCCCCATCTCTAACAAAACCCAAGCCAACAACAAAAGAAATTCCTTGTTATAAAAATAAATTCTAATAGACAATAAGGAAAATGCAGACTTTTAACTAAAAGTTTAATGTGATCACTATTAGCATTTTGGTGATTCTTCAGTCTTTACTGTTTTATACATGGATATTTTTATTTCTATATAGTTGTGACTTTATATACTTGAAATTTTTCTTGACTTTGTTATAACATTTTTCTTTTTTTTTGGGGGGGGGCAGAGTCTAATTTTGTCCTTGGTAGAGTGCTGTGGCATCATAGCTCACAGGAACCTCAAATTCTTGGGCTCAAGCAGTTCTCTTATCTCAGCCTCCCAAGTAGCTGGAGCTATAGGTGCGTGCCACCATCCAGGTGCGTGCCTGGATATTTTTTATTTTCCTTGCTCTTGCTTAGGCTGGTCTTGAGCCTGTGAGCTCAGATAATCTACCTGCCTTGGCCTCCCAGAGTGCTAGGATTCATAACAGTAGCAAAGTTACAGTTACAAAGTAGCAATGAAAATACTTTTATGGTTGGGGGTCACCACAACATGAGGCACTGTATTAAAGGGTTACGGCTTTAGGAAGGTTGAGAACCACTGATTTAAGGAGCACCAGAGCTTGAAGACCACTATGTAAAGGGCTCTTCTCACTTTTATTTGTCTTAAAATTAATTGATGACAGCAAATAGGGCCACACTTGCCAGTTCCTGATGGCCCCCAGAGTGCCCTTTTCTCAGGGACTACAAGTTCTGTAGCTGTTTGGGAAGAGAATATTTCCCTGCTCTTTGTGTTTTATGTGTGTTGGATAAAACCAAAATGCAAGAAAGTCATATATCCATATATCCATCACTCAGCTTAACCCAATGATAGGATCTTAGTTCTGCCAGACATTTTTGGCACCTTTGTTGAAGTACTAGAGATGAAACATTTCCACATATATATTTTTGAAAGTTTATTTTTCCTAAGATAACATAGATTAGAAGACACAGATTTAAAGGAAAGTTGTTACTTGCTGGGCATGGTGGCTCATGTAATCCTAGCACTGTGGGAGGTTGAGGCCGGTAGATTGCTTGAGCTCAGGAGCTCTAGACCAGACTCAGCAAGAGTGAGTGAGACCTCTGCTAAAAATAGAAAAACTGAGGCAAGAGGATCTCTTGAATTTAAGATTTTGAGGTTGTTGTGAGCTATGATGATGCCATGGCACTCTACCCAGGGTGACGGTGAGACAGTATCTCAAAGAAAAAAGAAAAGAAAACTTGTTACTTATTATTTTTTTCTTTTTGCCAGAGCCAAAGAGCAGAAACTTGGTACTTTTAGATGGTGAGTTTAAGTTGATGAGATTAATTTTTAGTATTTGTTAAGACAGATAGTAGATAGAATATAAATTGGAGTAAGCAAGATCAGTGATTTTGTTTTTCTATCTGACAGTAACTGGCTATGTCATGACCATATTATGACCTTGAATAAATATAACTCATTTGTAAAATGGGAGAGTTAGGCTAGATTATAGTGGTTTTTTTTTTTTTTTCCCTTTTTAACTTTTTCTTTTTTTTTATTGAGACAGGGTCTTGCTATGTCGCATAGGCTGGCATAAAACTCCTGGGCTCAAATGATCCTAGCACCTCAGCTTCCCCAGTAGCTAGGACTACATGCACCTGCCACTGTCTAAATTTTTTCAAACTATTTCTGTGCTCTTATGATTGTGGTAGGGAAAAGGGTTTTTGTATTTTACAGCAGCTCATAGGGAGAAAGAACTGAGTCTGGTTATCCATTACTTCTTCTTAATTCTGTTGATGAATGGGAAAAAGTGAACAAAAGGAGTGGGAAAAGAGAGTTTATTTTTTACACAGTTCAATAAATATTTTGCCAATTAGATTGCATACATTGAGAAACAAAGACAATTGGCCTCTATCCTCACGGAGCTTTCAGTTTAATGGGGAGACAGACATGTAAGTAAAGAATTAAGTGCTAACATAATACAAATGATAAGGAAGAAGCATCTAATGGTTGAACATGGTTGCTTAGGAAGGACTTTGAAAACAGGGTTGTAGTGTGTGGGCCCTGGTTGATCCTCTTCTTCAGTTCTTTTGAGTTTGCTAAGTTTTGCTTTATAGGCATGGAAGGAGGAGGGGAGATGGGAGACTTAAGCTTCTGGGGAATCTGTTCACTCATTGTCCATAGCTTAGGATTGACCCTGTGACCTCCTTAAATTCTGCTAGTGTAGAGATACTTAAAAATGAGACTAAGTATCTCTGACTCTGTCATTGTCATTGTCTTTGTTTAAAATACTTAATTTCATATAGTGTGCTGCCAGTAAATATTTTAAGATTATTTATGGTTATATAGAAATACATATTAATTGTTTTATTTTTACTTTATTAATTTCAGAATGTTAGGGGGTACACTTTTTATTTTTGAGACAGTCTCCCTTTGTCACCCTTGGTGGAGTGCCTAGAGTGCTGTGGTGTCATAACTCACAGCAATCTCAGACTCTTGGGCTAATTTCACTAGACTTTTCTCCCCTCCTCTTTATATTTCATGTGGGAGTTCTCCCTAAAATGGTGATCTTTACTGGGGGGGGGGTGTATGTGTATTTGGTGAGATTGATTTTTATTTTTTGGTTTTTACAGCATTCTCTTACAAACATTTTCAAACATGCAGAAAAATTTGAGAGAATGAACTTATATTACCTGGTTATATATCTTTTAGATTCAGTAGTTATTAACATTTTGCTATATTTGCAAAATATGTGTGTATATATGAAAATAACTTTCTTGAGCTATTTGAAAGTTAGTTATTGTGATACTTCATCTTTAAATACGTGTGCTTGTATCTCCTAAATATGAACCTTATTCTGTACAACAACTGTACCATTATCACATCTTGAAAAATTAACAAAAATTCTCTAATATCATCCAGTAGTCAGCGTATAGTCACTTTTCTTCATCTGCCCTCAAAATGTCTGTACTTAATAGTGTGGTTTTTCAAATTAGAATTCAGTCAAGTTTCATGCATTGCATTTGGTTTCATTTGAATTTTATCATGGAATCATTTTGACAAAAATATTTCTGGTTTTTCCAAGGGTCACATGTAATCATTTAATATTTAGATCATTCCATTTTCAAAACAGAATTGTGTTTTCAATTTTTGTTAACTTTTAATTGGTATGTATTTTTTAGATATGTGGCATTTTCATTTTTCAGTGGTGTATATGCATGTTTTGATGAATTTCCCAATATTGCTTTCCCTAGACCTTATAAAATCTTAAATCTTTTGCAAGGTTTGCTATTTCTTTCTTTTTTTTTTTTTTTTGAGACAGAACCTCAAGCTGTCTCCCTGGGTAGAGTGCAATGGCATTATAGCTCACAGCAACCTCCAACTCCTGGGCTCAAGCGAGTCTCTTGCCTCTGCCTCCCAAGTAGCTGGGACCACAGGCGCCCGCCACAACGCCCGGCTATTTTTTTGGTTGCAGCCGTCATTGTTGTTTGGTGGGTCCAGGCTGGGGATTCGAACCTGCCACCTTAGGTGTA
>CAUYTI010137666.1:0-24103 GCA_963575145.1 Galago senegalensis | reverse complement strand
TTTTTTTTTTTTTTGAGACAGAGCCTCAAGCCGTCCCCCTGGGTAGAATGCCCTGGCATTACAGCTCACAGCAACCTCCAACTCCTGGGCTCAAGCGAGTCTCTTGCCTCCGCCTCCCAAGTAGCTGGGACCACAGGCGCCCGCCACAACGCCCGGCTATTTTTTGGTTGGAGCCGTCATTGTTGTTTGGCGGGTCCGGGCTGGGGATTCGAACCCGCCACCTTAGGTGTAAGTGGCTGGCGCCTTAGCCGGTTGAGCTATAGGCGCCGAGCCTTAAATGTTTTTCTTTCATGAATCATGCTTTGGTGTTCTATTTAAGAACTCTTTGCCTCACCAAAGTCACAAAGATTTTCTACTGTTTTCCTTCAAAAGTTTTACAGTTTTAGTTCTTATATTAGGTGTAAGGTCCATTTTGAGTCTATTTTTTGTATATGATTTGGTGTCTGGATTCATCTTTTTGCATATGAATATCCAATTGTCCCAGCATCATTTGTTTAAAAGACTGTCCTTTCTTCCATTGAGTTGCCTGGCACCTTTGTTGAAAATTGATTGATCATAAATGTAAGAGTTTATTTCTGGACTCCATAACTTCTATTGTATTGATTGATATGCCTGTGTCTATTCTTATGCCAGTACCATAATCTCTTGATTACTATAGCTTTATAAGTTTTGATACTGGGAATTGTAAGTCCTCCATCTTTGTTCTTTTCTTTCTTCTTTCCAATTTTTGGCTCTTGTAGGCCTTTTCATTTTCATATAAATTTTAGGTTAGCTTGTAGATATCTTTAAAAAGCTTGCTGAAGTTTTAATAGAGATTGTGTAGCTGTTCATAGAGATTCTATAGATTAATTTGGGGAGAATTGCCATCTGAACAACTTTAATCTTCCAGCCCAAATATGTAAAGTATCTCACCATTTATTTAGATCTTTAATTTCTCTCAGCAATGTTTTTTTAGTATTTAGTGTGCAACTATGATACTTCTATTGTTAATTTTATTCCCAAATGTTTTTCTTTTTGAAGCTACTATGAATAGAATTGTTTTCTTAATTTAATTTTCAGGTTGCTCATTGTTAAATACAAAAATACAATTGATTTTTTTATGTTATTGATCCTATATTCCACAACCTGGGTAAATTTGTCTATTAGTTCTGGTACTTCTTTGTGGATTCCTTAGTACATGTATTTTCTACAGACAAGATTTTGTCATTTGTAAGTATAACCAGTTTTACTTCTTCCCTTCCAATTGGGATTCTTTTCTTTCAGAGCTATTTTATAAATAAAAAAGCAAACACTTACATATGTTTTCTACTCTTTTTCACAATAATAGCAGCATACTTTGCTTTTTATACTTTAATGTCTTTGTTGAAAGTTCATCTACTTCAGTACCTAAAGTGCTTTCTCCCTCTTTTGTGCACCTACAGGGAGGGTACCATGTATTGTCCATTGGTCATGTCTTCTTTAGTGTCTTTTGGAGTTTTTTTTAACCATCATAGTAGTTTCATAGTTTTATATTAGTTTTTTATGGTTTAGCATCTAAATCACTGGTTCTTTCTCTAATGCTTCTGTAATTTCAGAAATGCAGATTTTGAAAATCTAAGTGGAAAAACTGGCACATAGAAGTTGTGGCTTGCTCAAATTGAGATAGCTAGTAAAAGGCTCCAAATATAGAGCTTTTACTGCTGCATCAAAGTTGCTGCCATTCCTCCTACCTATTGTGCAGGACTTTACAATTATGCATGCTGAACATCTTCATGTTTGATTGAGCCCATCATTCCTGTTATCATTTGGGATCCTGATAGCCATTCAGATACTACAAGATGTGCATTGTATGGAAATTCTCCTTTCCATGTCTCCAAGAAAATGATATATAATATGTTAAGAAATAGCCAGAGTCAGACCCAGTGACTGGCACACAGTAGGTGCTTAGTAAATATCTGATATCAGGCAAAAAGTACTACTCAGTAAAGGCCCCTGTCTATGTTAAAATAATATTTGGGTAAGGTTGGTTCAACAGTTATGGCTGTACCAACGTGTATTATAACCCAAACCATATAATGTCACATTGCCCTCAAAGATGCCATGAAATGTTTTGTTATTTTGTTCTAATGCAGGTGTACTCTCCTGTACATTCTTTTGGTCTGCTAATCAAGAAACTGTATCTACTAGGAAAAACAAGGATAACCTGGCAGGGCTTGTTTTGCCTGTTTTCTTGAGCCCTAGCTGAAGTTGGCTGAGCTTTCCATTGCTCTCCAATTCCTTGCAAATTATCAGATTAGTGATCCATCCTAAATTGGTCGACCCACCCGTTTGCAATGCTTACCTTTCTGAAAATCAATACATTTCCTGTCATCAAATGTCTAGGATAGCTTCTCCTCTCTAGGATTCTGTTGGAAGTTACCTGAGGCCCGGGGATATAATTTATTTTGTTCAAGGAAGCACTTTCAGTTACCTCTCCTTACTTGGACTTTAATTCACCTTGATCAAATTTGATTAAATAGAAAATTGCCTGGCATTTATTTAAAATATAGATACCCATACCCCTCCCTTAGAGATTCCAATTCATTATTCCATATTAACCCTTTCCCAGGCTATCTTTATGACGAGCAAGTTTAAGGAATGCTGTTTTATAGAATAGTATTTGATACTGCAAAATTACATCAAAATTATATGCAGAAGATATATAGAAGATTAGAATGTTTGGTTAGCATCCTCTTCAGAATTATTCCAAGCCCTGAGAATATGCCCGGCCTCTCTCTGTCTTATAATCTTGCAGTAGCTCAGGACTTATTCAACAGCAACAGTATTCTCCTCAGTGATTCATGGCAGTGTGATCACGTCGTTTTAGGCGTCTTCAACTGCATTTTAGCAATTTGAATTAGATAAGAAGGGGCTCCTGGGGACCTGTAGGCTTACTTCTGTGGGTTAGCTGTACCTATGATTGCAGCTAACCATAACAAGATCTCTTTTATTTTTCCAGGTGCCACACCATATGATTTCTTCTGACTCTGTTTCATCTTCCTCCGGTACCTTCTTGAGCTCAAACTCTACTCTTTGCAATAAGCAAAATGTACATATGTTAAACAAGGGTGTACAAGCAGGTAAATTTTTTGAAGTTAAACTTTTCCATTGAAATAAAAGTGGCTCTTAAACTTGTAAGATACTTAACCTCACTCATAATAAAGGAAATTAAGATTAAAACTGTATCCAACTATTTTTCACCTATCAGATTGGCAAAACTCAAGTTTGATAGCAAGTTGGTGGGCAAGAGTGTGGGGAAATGGGTGCCCTCAATATATTTAGGAGTTGAAGTTGGTACGCTGTGAAAGGCAGTTTGACAGTAACTATCCAAATTACTCTTGCCCAGCATTTTTGCATGTACATTTTAGCCTATAGATATATTTCCATATGTGCAAAGTGGCGAAAGTACCAACTTAACCATTGAAGTATTGTTTGTGATAGCAGAAAATTAAAGTCAACTTAGATATCCATCAATAGCTGAATGGTTGATTCAGTTATTTTCCAGCATACAGTGAAATCCTAAATAAAATGAGGAAGCTCTCTGTACTTATAGAGAAGGAACTCTAAGATACATAATGCATAAAAAAATCAAGGTGCAGAGTAGTGTGTGGCATACTGCTGGTTTATTCTTTTAAAAATAAGAGAAATGTTTGAATGTGCAAAAAAAACCTTGGGGTAGGCCATTCTCTTGTTCCTTTTCTCTGCACCCTCCACCCCCATATGCCCTTTTTTCACTTCCTGTTCTCTGCTCTCATCTCTTCCCCACAATCTCTTCCCTTTCTGTAATATAAAATAAATGTATACTTTTATATTAAATCCAAAAACTTCTTGGGAGTCTCAGGGTTGTGAACAGAGAACAGTAGGAAGGAGACTTTTCAGTTGATACTTTTCTATACCTTTTGATTTTATAAAACAAAAATAAATTGTCTTTTTTATTTTTTTTCTCTTTCAAGTCTTGTCTTTACTTCTGTCAATCTCTTTCATACCTGGATGACTCTCAATAGAACAATAAGCTTTATTTTCTTTCTCACCTGGGATCAGAACCAAAATCTTTATCCTTTGAACCCATATTGTTCTTATTTCCCTCTAATACTTAGGTGGCTTAGATACTAAAACTCTCTTTTCTTTCTCCCTATCCTTTTCTCCCTCTTTCTTTTCTTCCTCTTTCTTTCTTCCATCCTTCACCCTAAATAAAGGCAGTATGTTTCTGAAGCTCTAAAAACTGTTCACTTGCTGACTTGAACAGACCCCTTAACTTAGCCTCAAGGCTATTCCCAGAGATATCGATGATCTTTCCTTTCAGGTAACTTGGAGATTGTGAATGGTGCCACAAACCACACTCGAGATGTTGGGATGACTTTCCCAACTCCAAGTTCTAGTGAGGCTAGATTAGAAGAGAACAGTGATGTGACTTCTTGGCTAGAAGAAAAAAATGAAGAGAAAGTTCCCCTTACCAATTATCCTGAGGACAAAAACTTAAAGAAGAACAAGCAGACTTTCTGTGAAGGTCAGTTTCTAAGTATAGATTTTGTAGCAGAACAATGAGTGAATTTCAGTTCCCTTGCAAGGTTAAGATTCTTTGTTTCTAAATGACTGTGTTGATTCCACCTGGCTTTGGTGCTAGATACTCTATATACAGGGGTCCTCGGACTTTTTAAACAGGGGGCCAGTTCACTGTCCCTTTGACCGTTGGAGGGTCAGACTGCAGGCCCTGGGACGAGTCAGCTGCTAAGCAGGACAGGCAGCAGCGGCAAAACACCCAGCAGGCTAGATAAATGTCCTAGGTGGGCTGCATGTGTCCCACAGGCTGTTTGAGGGTACCTGCTCTATAATCCTTGCCAAGGATTCCTTAGCAAGGTTATAGAGTATCTAGCACTACTTTTACAGAATCATACCTGCAGTTAAGCGAGACTCAGGGGTACCTTGGTGGCCTCTGGCAACTGAGTCCCCTGAAAGTCTCTATTATGTGCATGTCTTTGATGGGAGCTGGGTGGGCTATAAAATAAGAAAAATCTTTTTTTCCTTAAAAATATTTCCTACAGGGGTTTCATGGTTTGTTCCTGTGGAAAATGTGAAGTCTGAATCTAAGAAGGAAAATCTGCCCAAGATTTATGGCCCTAGTATCTCTTGGTTTGAACCAGTAACCAAAACCAAACCCTGGAGGGAGCCACTGCGGGAACAGAACTGGCAGGGACAACACATGGATGGTGGGGGCTCACTGGCAGACCCAGTCAGAGGAGATGGCAGAGATGCACTGAAATCACTTGTGAGAGCAACCCTGCAGGTGCGGTGACATTGAATTACTTTAGCCCTCTATTTAGGGAGAAGGTCAAGACACAAAGAAGTTGCATCTATGACTTGGCATGCTGAGGTTTATTCCTGTAACCTCCACAGTTCATCAGTTTTCATTGCATAAGGACTTGATTTCCCATAATTAATCAAAGATTGCCTTGCTCTTAACCATTCTAAACAGTGCATGACTCTCAGAATCTGAGGACAAGGCAATAGAAGGGGGACAGTTTTAGTACTGTTCATTGTAGATATCTGCATGTATAGTGCTCGGATGCCTGAGGTTCGTGTCAGCCTCATATGTATTCCTCTATTTATGTAACTACTGTTCCTGCTTAACATAGGATTTAAAAGGCACCTAGTCTCTTCTTATATGTCTCTTGGAGGATAAAGGAAATGTTATCTCCAGAAGTATTTGTTTGAAAGGAAATTTAAAATAGTACAATGGGCAGAGCTCTATCCCATTGATGTTTGGGATAATTGTGATTGCCACAGTCTTAGTTCTTGGCTTACTCCAAAGGTATTTTTCTGATTCCTTTTATTTCCCTGTTGGAGCTTTCCCCCCAGAGAGGTATCAGAGTATTCTTCAACTCTGAATATTTTCTGAGTGTTAACAGGCTTTCCAAATGCATTCAGCAAGGATTATTTTTCTAGGCATTTGACATATGGACTAACAGCATTAATGTGAAGTCTGGGTTGGGTTTTTTCCTCCTCAGGAATCACTTCAGCTTCACAGACCTGACTTCATCTCACGCTCTGGAGAACGCATAAAGCGCCTGAGGTTAATAGTCCAGGAGAGGAAGCTGCAGAACATATTCCAGAGTGAGCGGGAGGCGCTGTTCAACACTGAATGGCAGAGTAGCCGGAATCCTACCCATCTGCTACCCAAGAGAAGTACACCTGCTTGTCCACTTTCCTATCAGTGTAACAGAAGGCACAGTCTGCCACTTTGCTGTGGATCACTGCTAAATGCCAAGCCAGTTACCTGGATAGAAAGTGGCTTTTTGCTTGCTAAGACGCAAGTCCTCCTTCCCTAGCAGAACCTGTCTAACTTTTCTCTTAGCACTTTTTATGATACAAGTTCACTCTGGCCCTGTCATTGTATTTTAAAGAGAAGAGTGTCCAGGATCCACGCATAGTGGCTCACACTTATAACTCCAGCATTTTGGGAGACTGAGGCAGGAAGATTTCTTGAGGCCAGGAGTTCGAGACCAGCCTGGGCAACATATCAAAATTCCATTTTTACAAAAAAATTTAAAAATCAGGCAAGGTGCAGTGGTTCACACTTGTAACCCTAGCACTTTGGGAGGTGAAGCAGGAAGATTTCTTGGCCAGGGGTTTAAGACTGGTCTGAGCAAGAGCAAGACTGTCTCTATAACAAACAGAAAAATTAGCTAGGTGTGATGGAGCTTGCCTATAGTCCCAGCCACTTGAGAGGCTGAGACAGGAGAATCACTTGAGCACAGTAGTTTGAGGTTGCTGTGAACTATGATGACACCACTGCACTCTATCCCAGGCAATAGAGCAAGACCCTATCTAAAAATAAATTAGCCAGTTGTAGAGTATGCATTTGTAGTCCTAGCTACTGGGGAGGCATAGGTGGAAGTATCTCTTAAGCCTAGGAGTTCAAGGTTGTGAGCTATGATCACACCACTGCACTCCAGCCTGGGCAATGGAATGAGAACAAAGGTGTACAATGAAAAGAGCCTTTTTTTTTTTTTTGGAGGCAGAATCTCATTTTGTTACCCTTGGTAGACTGCTGTGGCATCATAGCTCATAGCAACCTCAAAGTTTTGGGCTCAAGTGATTCTTATGCCTCAATGCCTCAACCTCCCCAGTAGCTGGGACTACAAGTGCCAGCCACAATGCCTGGCTATTTGTAGAGACAAGGTCTTGCTCTGGCTCAGGCTGGTGTTGAACCTGTGAGCCCCAGCAAGCCACCCGTCTCAGCCTCCCAGAGTGCTAGGATTAAAACCGTGAGCCATCACGCCTGGCCTGAGAAGGGCTTTTTCATAAACCAGCTCTGTGTCCATAAGCAAATTAATTCCCAAAGTATAATTTTTTTCATTAAAGATGGAGCCAATTCCAGGCTTGCCCACTTCACAGACTAGTAATAATAATAAAAAGTACTTATGAGGCTGGGCACGGTGGCTCATACCTGTAATCCTAGCACTCTGAGAGGCTGAGGCGGGCGGATTGCCTAACCTCACAGGTTTGAGACTAGCCTGAGCCAGAGCAAGACTTTGTCTCTAAAACAGTCTGGTGTTTAGCCAGGCCTTGTGGCGAGCACCTGTAGTCCCAGCTACTTGGGAGGCTGAGGCTAGAGAATCTCTTAAGCCCAAGAGTTTAAGGTTGTTGTGAGCTGTAACACCACAGCACTCTACTGAGGGCAACATAGTGAGACTCTGTCTCAAAAAAAAAAAAAAATGTCAGGTGTTGTGGCAGGTACCATAGTCCCAGCTACTTGAGAGGCTGAGCCAAGAGATTTGCTTGAGCCTAAGAGTTTGAGCTTACTGTGCGCTGTGATGCCACAGCACTCTACCAAGGGCAACAAAGTGAGACTCTGTCACAAAAAAAAAAAATAAATAAAAATAAAAGCACTTATGTAGCCTTTGCTTCTTGCCTAGACACTATTCTCATTTAATGTCTATAACATCTCTCTTAGGTAGGTGCTGTTAATATCCCTATTTTATAGTGAGAAAACTGAAGCAAATAGAGATTAAGTACCTTGGCCAAGATTACACACCTAATAAGTAAAATTAAGTAAAATCTTAGCTAGCTAAGATTTGAACACAGCTCACCTGGTTCCAGATCTTTGTTCTTGACAATTATGCTAAATATAAGACCTCAATAAATAATGTATGAAAGCTGTGAAAATTATAAATTACTACTTAATGATTTCATCATAACCTTACCCATAAACTTGTAAGTTTTTCAATTCAAACTGTCTGTGCTTCAGAGAGTGATGTCTGGAGAGGTATTAGGTTGCTGTCTTAGGCACCCTCATCTAACCCTAGTCTTGACCTTGATCATTGCTCACCATCCAGTACTGCCAGTTCAGGGTAGGGGGACAAAGTCCTTGCAGCTCCCTCTCACAACCCTTGGGTATCACACCCTTCTTTATTAAGTTACTATTCACTGAAAACCTCTTCTTCTCTTCCTTAGTCTTCCTGGCTACCCAGAAGTACAAGCCTATAGGAAAGAAGGAAATGATTCAGAGATCTAAACGGTAAGGCCAAAAAATAAGAGTAATTATGAAAGTATAAATTAGGCCACCAAGCGGTAAGGAGCTCTGGCTTGCCCCCTAGAATATAGGCATCATGCTCAACTTTAAACCGTATGAGAAAGTTATGAAAGTAGTTTTTCATTTGTGACACTAAAAAAGGCAAAAAACCCCAAGACATTATGGTATAAATGACTCATGTAGAAAAGATAAAAAGAATCCTTAACAATTTGCATGCTTTAGTTAGGCTCTTCTTTCTCAGAAAACTAAATATAAATAAGGAATATTTTCAAATAAAATTAAATATTTATTTGGGGCCATACCCTTTATCTTATGGACCTTTTATCATATGAATTTATCCTACGGAGTGATAAATAATGGAATGTTCTCTAAGATAAAGTTAAACTTGAAAAATGAAGTATGTGTATACTTCATTTGTGGTCTTCATAAAGAAGTCCAGGGCAGCCATGAAGTTCATGTGCTATTTAAAATAGTGTGCAATTTAAAATTGCCCGAGAACATTATGGGCAACCCTGTATTTGTGCTTATATAGATGTATATACTTTTATATAGAATAATTCTGGAAGACAAAAAATTGATAATAGTGGTTGCCCTTGGGAAAAAAGAACTGAGTGGCTGGGTACAAAGGTAGGAGATCTTTTAACCTTTAAATACCTTTTGAATTTTGTGCCATTGTAAGCATTAGCCACTCATTAATTAATTAATTTAAGAAATGCATATATTCCAGCCTGAGCTACAGTGGGACTCTGTATCAAAAGTTTGAGGTTGCTGTGAGCTGTGACGCTATAGTGTTCTATAGAGAGTGACAAAGTGAGACTCTGTCTAAAACAAAACAAAACAAAAAAAAGATATACATATGTTGATTATGAGAATGCTATGGAGTATCTAAGTTAGAGGTTACTTTGTTAGGTGTTCTTTGGAGGCTTGCTTTATTTAATAAGAGCAGTTGTATAGTTGTAACAACTGTAGTTGTATAGTTGTAATACTTCTGAAATAATGAAGATAAAAACAATTTATCTTATGTAATTTAAGCATTCCTCTTGCAATCTTGTTTTTACTCTCCATTTGGTAAACCCTCATAGGTAATTCAAAAGGATGCTTTAATCCAGTGGTTCTCAGAGAGTGGTCTATAGACACCCTGGAAGTTGCTGAGACCCTTCCAAGGGATTTGCAAGGGCAAAACTAATTTTAAATAATACTAAGACATTATGTGCCTCTTTCACTGTGTTGAGATTTACACTGATGATGCAAAAGCAGCAGGGGGAGGAGTAAAACCACCAGTGCCTGAGCATTACCCACGGCAGTGACACCACACAGTATGAGCCTAACAGGCATTGTACCCTTCACAGCTACCCACCAGGAGTAGCTTAGAAACAGTGGCAACACTGTGGGAGCAGCATAGACAGACATGTACATGCACACAGTACTTAGCTGCATGCCAAAATGTGATGACTATTGCATGGAAAAGCACTTAATGGCATGGTTTGCATAGTGAGCTGAACTAGCTTCCTTTTTCATGGAATGCAATTTTACTTTAAAAAATAACTGACTGATAAACCAATTATTCCAACATTCCAATGTAGCAGGCATTTTCTTTTCTTTTTTTCTTTTTTAATTGTTTGGGGCTCATTGAGGATACAAAGAATTAGATTACACTGATTGCATTTGTTAGGTAAAGTCTCATAATTGTGTCCCACCCCCAAGAGGTGTGCCATACACTGTCACCCCCATTCTTCTTCCTTCTCCTCTCTTTGTCCTTCCCCTGCCCCCCACCTTGAATTGATTTGAGTTTTTCTTTTATGCAGGTATGGATTAGATCATCTACTAGCTTCATATTAGAATTGAGTACATTGTATTCTTGCTTTGCCATTCTTGTGATACTTTACTAAGACAAATGTGTTCCAACTCAATCCAGGTTAATACAAAAGATGTAAATGGCAGGCATTTTCATAAAAATGGAGAAGTGAGTCTGTCACTTCAAGGAAAGAAGTTGATGGTATTTGTTGCTAAAGAGAAAGTTTGAGCTTTCAAGCAAACAATAGAGTTCTAGAAAACTGTATTCACCAGCATGAGCTTTGCAACTTCCCAGCACTTGGACTTTTCTGACAAGATCAGCAGTGACCTTAACAAATGTGATGATTTAAATGTGATACAAGTAAATTTGTTAACATTCAGAATATCTGCATAACTTTCTGGAAAAGGATTTTCCAAATGATTGTTGAATGCTATCACAAAATCAGGCATGGATAAAAGATCCACACAAAGTCAAGATAGACTGTTGGATTTTTATTTAACAGTATAAAAAGTTGGCTCGGCACCTGTGGCTCAGGTGGCTAGGGCGCCAGCCGCATACACATAAGGTGGTGGGTTTGGATCTAACCCAAGCCTGCCAAACAACAACGGCTGCAACCAAAAAATAGCTGGGCATTGTGGCGGGCGCCTGTGGTCCCAGCTACTTGGGAGGCTGAAACAGGAGACTCACTTGAGCCCAGGAGTTGGAGGTTGCTGTGAGCTGTGATGCCATGGCTCAAAAAAAAAAAAAACAGTATAAAAAGTTCACTAAAGCTGGTCATGGTGGTGTGCATCTGCAGTCCTTGCTACTTGGAGGCCTAGATGAGAAGATCGCTTGAGCTCAGGAGTTCAGTGCCAAAGTGAGCTACAATCACACCTGTGAAAGGAAACTGCTGTTTGTCAAGTTTTGTTGTATTGTCAAAGAAGATCAGTGCTCATCTGAAAATAGTATTAAAGTACTCCTTCTAGCCACATACATGTGTCAGCCAGATTTCTTTCTCTCTTTTTTTTTTTTTTTTGAGACATTCTCACTCTGTCGCCCTGCGTAGAGTGTCATAGCTCACAGCAACCTCAAATTTTTGGGCTTAAGTGATCCTCTTGCCTCGGTTTTCCTTTTTTAGTAGAGATGGGATCTTGCTTTTGCTTATGCTGGTCTCGAACCCCTGAGCTCAAATAATCCATCCACCTGCCTTGGCCTCCCAGAGTACTAGGATTACAAGAATGAGCTACTGCACCTGGCCAGATTTTTTAATGTATGCTTTAATCAAAGCAATATCTGACAACAAACTTAATACAAAAGCAGGTATAAGAGGCTACCTGACTATTATTAAATCAGACTTGAAGACTTTGCAAAAAAAAAAAAAAAAAAACCATTAAACAGTGCCCCTCTTCTCACCAAAATGTTTTTTTTTTGGAAAAAATCTTTATTTTTCACTTAAAAAGTAGGTTACTCTTGTTAGAATATAATAGACTTGTTATTGTTGTTGTTATTTTTAAGTATATTTTAAAATAGTACTTTTTTTTTTTTTTTGAGACAGAATCTCACTTCATTGCCCTCAGTAGAGCCCGAGGTTTTCTCATGGCTGCAAGATTCTCTACAGCCCATCTCATCCTCACCCCACTTCCTTCTGTCCCGTTCCCTGACACGCCTCTCTATGAAGCCTTGATTCCATTTTTACCAATACTCATTTTCCCTTTCCACTTCCTCCTATTCCCTTTCTGTTCCTAACTAATGTTAATACACAGCTCATACCTCCTCTCTCAAGCTTTTCCTGATCTCCATCCATCAGAATGTTTTTTCTTCTTCTGTAACTCTGTAGCATTTTGTGTATTTAACCATTTTAGTAGTTTTCTTTCCTGTAATTTTTCTTGTGTCTAAAAATACAGTTTTGTGTTTTGTTATTTTATATTGAAACAATACATGTTTGCATGTAGGACACAAAGCAGAAGTTTGCTTCTGCCCCATTATCCCACTCCTTTCCCAGAAGTAACCACTATTAGCAGGATTTTATGTTTTTATTTATCTGTCTTGCCTTCCAGATTATGAGCCCAGGCCAGGGTGTTTTCTATGTCCAAGTGTCTAAGGGTCTGTCTGGAGGGACGAATGCCTGGAGAGCAGGAGATCTTGGGCGGGGATGGGGAAGGAGGTCATGTACCACTGCACCCTGATAACCACCCCTCTCTCTGTCTTCCCACTGGTGCCATTTGTAAGGATTTATGAGCAGCTTCCAGAAGTAAAGAAAAAGAGAGAAGAAGAGAAGAGGAGATCAGAATATAAGTCATACCGACTACGAGCCCAGCTATATAAAAAGGTTAGTCAGTCCTCTGTCTAAAGCAAGGTGGATCAGTTTTATCAGGAGAGAAAAATGAAGAGAAACATGCCACTGTGTTTGAGCGTTCTCTCAGTATTAACTATGTTGAGGGTGAACTTAAACTTAAATGCACTGTACTAGTGCTGAAATTTGAAAGATATGATACCTGTGTTTAGATTTCAAATCAGATGTAGCTCCTCGGCCTTCACTGTGGAAGGCATTTTCCAGGAATGCATTTGGAATGCATGAACAGGAAATTTCAATTCCTGTATCTTGGTGAAAATGTCAAAAAATCAAAATTGTCAGGTTTACATTCCATAGTGCCTTTCATGAGTAAGTCAGATACCTCTAGAACTGTTCAGATAAACTGGAAAATGGGTAAGTGTGGCATAAGAGTTGTCCGCTTGTGGGGTCAGAGTCCTCCAAACTGCCACTACTTCCTGCCTGTAGCCCCAGTGAAGTCAGTGGTGCCACAGGTCTCAGAACCTCATGTAACAGGAGTCTGACTGCCAGTTCATTCCCTGAGAAACGAGAATGGCTACTGTGGCTGAAGGGTCACATCCTTTCTTGTTCTTGCTTCCTCACTACACCTCAGAGTACTCTGAAATTCAGAAATCAAAAGACCAGTTCGTGACAGACTGATGTGGGATAGGGAAGCTTTCTGAAGCATACCAAGAACCTAGGCCAGCTGCCTCAGGTGGGGCCAGGGGAGCCTAGCATTGCCCAACCTCTCTGGCATGTGACTACTGCAAGGCCAAAGGCCTCTCACTGTGCTTATGTGTCTGTGAACTGATAGATTGATTAGTATGTAAGGATTATAAATTATCTGCACTGCATAGAAATAATAGATATTTATTATAGATCATCTTTCTTAAACCTTCCAGGGTGTATTTTTTGTATAATTAGCATAGTTTCTGTAGCTGAGTAAAACAAAACAAGGTAGAAGCAGACTCCTGGCTTGGTGGGAGGAGTGGCGTTTGCCTCTAATGACAAGAACACCTAACTTCTTTCCTATCTTTCTTTTCTTCCACAGAAAGTGACCAATCAACTCTTGGGAAGAAAAGTTCCCTGGGACTGACATAAGATTATTTTCTTCAGAACCTTGGAATTATATTTTGTAAACCTGGAAAAGTACAATTCTTACTTTTATGAGTCGGGTTTAATAAAGCTTACTCTTTGCCCGTGTGTAATTTTAGACATAGTAACTTCTAAAGAGTCTGGAGCAGGGGAGGTGATTAAAATTGCTAATGGTTTAGGAGGAGTACTTTTTCCACAGTGACCTTGCCCGTGGTTAAAATATTTTCTCTTTCTTCTATCCAAGAATGAGTTCCGGTTTTGTATGTGTTTTTATACATTTAGAAAATAAATAACTTTTGATTGACTCATAGTAAGCATTTCTTTCCCATCTGAAGAGGTGCAGGGAGCTGAGTATTGTTCCCTCATCAATTGAGGGAAATGGGCTTTTAGAATGAAATATAGCCTTGCTCTTTAGAAACACAGCATGCCATGCTGAGAGCTGTGTGGTAGGCTTTGTGGAGAGCGTGTCTGTTAGGGTGCCCCTTGGGTCCAGGGCCTCCTTTCAGCCTCATTCCTGCTGCCCCAGGGACTAGTGTTGTACACTGGGAAGAAAGGCCTTCAGCCTTGTTTGGTGGGTCATCATCCACCTACTCTAGTTTTTAGGATTGATACCCTAGAGTCTTCATCATCATACATGAAACCAATATCTATAACTTTGACAACTTCTGACAAAGATGAGTTAATAAGTGAGATAATGCATTAAAAGCACTTAACCAGAGCCTAGACCTAAATGTGACAGGATTTTTTTTTTCCCTGTGGCCTGGAATGGCAGCAAAGGCCATTCTGTCTGGAGGGATGAATGCCTGGAGAGCAGGAAAACTTGAAAGATATGAGAAATGCTAAGCAGCCTCACTATAAGGTCAGTGAACCCCCAGCAGTAGGGACCAACTGCCTCCCCAGAAGGCTTCCTGAGAGGCTGGATCAAAGAGCAGGCCCTGCCTTAAGCACAGTTCAGACCTTTCAGATTGTGCAACCCAGGCTCCCTTCTGAACCCAGAAGCAAGTGCTAGGAGGATGCCTAGAAGAGCCACGGTGCATAATGTCAACTCCTAGGTCAGGTAAGATATTTAACCACTGTGGGAAAGGTTACCTATAAAATAAGAGGGTTAATACTTCTAAGCCCCCCTTTAGCTCTAAAATGCTGTGAATATTTATGCGTCTTGTGGGAGGTTTTTATTCAGAATGGAAACAGGAACAATAGGTGTCTAAAAACTTGGATCTATAAGGAATCCAGGGCAGGATGGAATCTAGGGATGATGAGTATGATTCTCCAGGACTGTGTCATCCAGACACCTCTCCAGAGCACTTAGGTTCAGGGCCTGGGAAGCCCCAGTGACAGCCAGCAGCCAGCTCCTCCCAGCCCCAGCCTGACCACACCTTAGGAATGCAGTACAGGTGCACTGGGGGACCTGTTAGCATCTCTACTGGGTTTATGTGACAGGAAACCTACAGGCTTGCTTTCACATTGTAACAGTGTTCCCCCAGGACACCAGCCATGGGCATGGCCAGGGACAGAATCAAAGCACAGAAGTGTGTAGGAAGGGGTGGGTTGCTGAATCTCACAACTGTAGTTTTCCTATCCCTCCTGTGTAAAGAGACCTTTTGCTAAGTGTGGACTGGAGAATCCAGGCATCAGGCTCACAGGCAATCCTAGAGCACAGAATCCCAGAACTGTTCTGCTCCAGAGCTCAAGATGGTACCCCTGCTCTGCATTTAGGGCTGAACACCTGGCAGAGGCCACAGAGTCACCACCTCATGCTATTAGGCTACATCCTCCTGTGGCCATTAGGCTACTCTGTTTCCACCTCTACCAGCCACCCTCCTACACCATCACACAGGGCCTTGCTCTGAAAGTGCTTTCTCCCCATCTCTGGCAGGACCTTAAGCCTCATGTTTTGTTTTTTTGTTCATGCACAGGTGCAAGAAGCCCAGTCTGCGGCTACCCCATTGCATCATTGCCCCAGGTTCTAAACTGTGGTGGGATTCACTCTTAAGCCACTGCCTCTCTTTTCTTCTGGTGATTAGACTTGAGACTCCTCAGCCACTCTTCTTCCCTGAGGATAGCTTCAGTTCCTCCCCACCCCCAGCAAAGACCACCAGCATCCACCACCACATGCAGTTAGGGGTGAGGAAGGGAATGAAGAAGATAACGTTTTAACTATAAATCAAAATCTAGTTTTTGTGTCCCAAGGGGTGGTTCTGCCCAGTCATAAAAAAGTGAGGCTAAGCTGAACTGTTGAGTGGTTTTTACCTGTTTGGGAACTGAGTGACTTTAACCTATCATGTTAGGCTGTGTTCACTGGATCAGAATTGAAGCCTTGCTTATAGCCCTTTTCCAATTTCTCACTAAATAGTGTGAACAGAGGTGGGGGTTGGACACAGGGAATACGGCAATAGCATTAAAACTAAAACAAACATCATTATCATCTAGGGGGCACTTGACTCACCTTCACAGTTCTACTTGCCACTCTCGAAGATGAGCATCCTGATCTGAGGAAACCACTACCACCACAGGACTAGGGTGAATCAACCATCTTGTTTCTTTTGTTTCTCCAGAACTTAGTACCATGTGCAGCACACGGTTGGCTTAATAAGAATGTTGAAAGGCACACAGAGAGTGATCAGTCCAGATTAGAGGCCAGAAGCTCTGGAAAAGACCAGGGAGATTTCACTGAGAGAGTACCTGAGAAATCTGAATGAAGGTTGTAAGACATTTAGACATCTGGTAAGAGTTTGTTGTTGAATAAGTGATACGAGAGTCACTACGAAAGTTTTGAGACAGGCTGTGTTATATGGTCTGTTATTTCACTTCCAAGAAACATAGTCAACAACATCCTTTCTGATTCACTTGCGCAAGTTTCACCTTGTTTGGCTTATCAATGTTGCTTCATTTGTTTGTGTCCACATGGATTTTACGTTTCTGTATTTTCATGTATCTCAAAACTTTTGTCGTGACCTGCATCCGTAGAAAACTGAACAGAGAAAAGGTAATTATTAATTCCAAGAAAAAGGATACGAATCAAAAACTTATAGGAAAAGAGAAATCATAGTTTTACTGTGAAGTTTTGCTTAAAATAAATACTAAACAGAATATTGATGTACCCCAAACTGGGAAGTTGGGAAGGGGGAGGGTGCATATGCATTGTGTAGACTTGCCCTCAGCCTCTGCTACAGCTCCAGGACAGACCAGCTGGAACTGAAGAGTGGAGCAGGTTCCACACAGCCCTTAAAGAGGCACTGGTGAGCCAGTGCAGGGAAGTGTACAGGCTGCTTTTGGCTTAACAAATCTGTGCAACTCTGGCTCTTTAGGTATACATATGTAATTTTAATAGAAATAAAAACTAAAAAGACTTCAGTGTCAAAGGCAAAAACATTAACATTTCTTGAAGAAAATATGGGAGAGTCTATCCAAGAACTTAGTTAAGGAAAATGTCTTAAGAAACAAAATGCTAAGCATAAAGATTGATAGATAAATTGTAAAATTTTTGTTTAGCAAAAGACACCATGAAGACAGTGAAAAAACAAGGGAAAAGATAATTGCAGGACATATAACCAACAAAGGATTTGTGTCCAAAATACATAAAGAACTCCTGTGAGTGAAGTTTTTAAAAAGAATCCATAGAAAAAGGAGCTAAACATATGAGCAGAAATTTCACAGAAGAGCATGTGCAAACAGCCCATAAACACAAAAACTCCCTTGACTTTAATTAGGAAAATGCACCTTATGAGTAGAATAAAAATACCTTTTTTTATTTATTGGATTGGAAAAAATTTTTAAGCCTGACACTGTGGACAATGGTGAGATCAATGGAATCTGCACACCACTTGAGGTAGTTTGCATTCACTCTACAATTCAGCATTTCCGCATATGCACCCTGAAAAAAATGCACACCAGTTATCAGCCTTAAAAGGTTCACAACAGCATCTTCATACAATCAAAGAACTGAAAATAGCCCAAATGTCCTTTGGCAAAAAAAAGGCTAAATGACAAGTAGTATATCATACAAAAGAATTCTAGACAGAAGAGAGAATTAAGGCACAACCACCTCGAATCTTAGAAAAAATGGTGAGTAGAAAAAAAACTACAGGGGGCAGCGGCGCCTGTGGCTCAGTGAGTAGGCACCGACCCCATAGTACTGAGGGTTATGAGTTCAAATCTGGCCCCGGCCAAACAGCAACAGAAAAATAGCTGGATGTTGTGGCGGGCGCCTGCGATCCCAGCTACTTGGGAGGCTGAGGCAAGAGCTGGAGGTTGCTGTGAGCCATGACATCACGGCACTCTACTGAGGGTACCAAAGTGAGACTGTCTCTAAAAAAAAAGAAAAGAAACGAAACTACGGAAGAATATATCGTATGATACCATTGCTATAAAGTTCAAAACAAGCCAAGGTTAACAGGTTTAGGGACACAAGAGACCCACATAGCTTTAAGATTAAGTAGATGAATAGGTAAATAGTTTTTTAAAAACTCAAAACAATGGTTACCTTTTGAGGAAGATGGGATTAGGGAAGAGACATTGTTAGCTCCAAAAGTCTTGTCAAAAATACTGACACTAATGCGGTCAGGTGGTAGGCTCAAGGGCATTTTATTAGACGTCAAAATTCTATAAGATAGTTTAGTGTATCAAATATTTTCTAATCTTGAAGTAAGCAATTTGGTAAACAGATTCATAACTAAATAGAATTTCTAGCTCTTATGAACAATGCTGCTATGAACTTCAGGACCCAAACGTATTTGTCTCTCATTGCCCTTTTCAAGCCTGCTCAATTGGGGAATTCCTTCCTTTACACTAATGGTGAGAACTCGATGGTTCTGGTCACTTTTAGGTGTTTATTCATTCTTTGAAGCTCACTTTTCATTGAAAACCCAGTCTCCACTCAGTAAGTGAAAGTACTACTGATCAAAACTCCCAACTAGAGTTAGAGTTAAACTCTCTCTGACCTCAGCAGAGCCTGGAGGTTTCTGACCTGCCTCTGTGTATGCATCTGTTGTATGTGTGTCTTTGTAGTTGGGTGGAGGCAGCAGCTTGCCCTACTGTCCTCTCGCTGTGGCTGTGTGTTGTCAGGCTGACTTTCTTGGGTGTTTTCATGGATTCTTCCGAAGCCTCTGCCTGGAATATTTAACCATAACTCCAGTAATGCAGGCAGTAGGTGTTCCTTCAGTTTCTGTCTTCCTCTTCCCCAAATCTGATTTCTAGCAGTCACTCCCTAAGGCTTTTGTAATCGTCTTGAGCAGCATTGAAGATAGCTCATTGCTAGCCTGTACTCCCAGTTAGTCAGGAGGCTGAGGCAAAAGGATCTCTTGAGCCCAAGAGTTTGAGGTTGTGAGCTATGACACCATTTCACTCTACCCCAGGGCAACTGAGTGAGACTCTCTCTCTCAAAAAAAAAAAATTAATAATAATAATAATTAATTAAAATAAAATTTATATTTTAAAAAATATAGGACTTGCAGTTAAATTTGAATTTCAGGTCACAAATGATCTTTTTTTTAGTATAAGTCTGTCCCATACTATATTTGGTCCATATTTTTATACCCAAAAAAGTACCTATTGTTAATGAGAAATTCAGATTTATTCAGCTATTCTGTATTTTATTTGGCAACCCTAGTCCACAGGTACTGAAGGGCTATCTAAACTGAAACCAGTCAACATACACAAATCTACAAATATAATAATACATCACATAACTAAAAAACAAAGACCATATGATTCTCTCAATTGATGCATAAAACACTTTTGATAATATCCAGCATCTTTTCATGGTCAGAACACTTAAGAAAATAGGCATAGACAGGACATTTCTTAAACTTATAGAGGCCATCTACAGCAACCCACAGCCAATATCATATTGAATGGAGTAAAACTGAAAACATTTCCACTAAGATCAGGAACTAGGCAAGGATGGCCACTATCTCCACTTCTATTCAACATAGTAATGGGAGTCTGAGCCATCACAATCAGGCAAGAGAAGACAATCAAGGATATCCAAATGGGGTCAGAGGAGGTCAAACTCTCACTTTTCTCAGATGATTCGATCCTATACCTGGAAAATCCCAGGGACTCAACTACAAAACTCTTGGGATTGATCAAAGAATATAGCAGCATCTCAGAATATAAAATCAATACTTATAAATCAGTAGCTTTTATATATACCAACAACAATCAAGCTGAAAATACAGTTAAGAACTCTATTCCTTTTACAGTAGTCTCAGAGAAGATGAAATATCTGGGAATTTATCTAATAAAGGACATGAAAGATCACTATAAAGAGAATTAATGAAACTCTGAGAAAAGAAATAGCTGAAGATAATTACAAATGGAAAAACATACCATGCTCATGGCTGGGAAGAATCAACGTTGTTAAAATGTCTATACTACCCAAAGCAATTTACAGATTTAATGCAATCTTTATTAAAGCACCACTGTCATACTTGAAAGAGCTTGAAAAAATAGTTTTTTATTAATCAAAACTCCCAACTAGAGTTAGAGTTAAACTCTCTCTGACCTCAGCAGAGCCTGGAGGTTTCTGACCTGCCTCTGTGTGTGCATCTGTTGTATGTGTGTCTTCTGTTGGGAGAATATTTTATGAGAAGGACCCCGAGGGCAATTGAAGCAACACCAAAAATACATTACAGAAATCTGATCAAACTAAAAAGCTTCGGCACAGCCAAGAGCACAGTAAGTAAAGCAAACAGACAACCTTCAGAATGGGAGATTTTTGCAGGTTATGCTTCCAACAAAGGTCGGATAACTAGAATCCACAGAGAACTCAAACTATTCAATAAGAAAAGAACAAATAACCCCATTTCTATGTGGTCAAGTGACTTAAACAGAAACTTATCTGAAGAAGACAGGTGCATGGCCTATAAACACGTGAAAAAGTGCCCATCATTATTAATCACAGAAATGAAAATCAAAACCACTTTTATCTTCTAACTCCAATAAGATTGGCTTACATCACAAAATCCCAAAACTATACATGTTGGCATGGATGCAAGAGAAGGGAACACTTCTATGGTGCTGGTGGGAACGCAAGCTAATGAGAGACCTTTTGGGAAAGAAGTTTAGAGAATACTCAAGGAAATAAAAGTAGACCTACCGTTCAATCCTACAATTCTTCTACTAGGTATATACCCAGATTATCAAAAGTCACTTTACAACAAAGACATTTGCACCCAAATATTTATTGTAGCCCAATTCATAATTGCCAAGACATGGAAATAGTCTGAGTGCCCATCCACCCATGAATGGATTAACAAATTGTGGTATATGTACACCATGGAATACTATGCAGCCATAAAAAAGACGGAGACTTCACATCTTTTATGGTTTACCTGGATGGAACATATTCTTCTTAGTAAAGTATCCCAGGAATGGAAAAAAAAGTATCCAATGTGCTCAATACTACTATGAAATCAATATATAACCACCTACACAATCATACGAATGGCAAAACATAACTATAGTCCATAAAGTAGAAGGGAAGAGGAGAGAGAGGGGAGAAAGAAGGGATGGTATTTGAGGGCACCTCACCTAATGTGCATAATGCAATGGTACATTTCAGAACTATTAAGAAAAAAGTATAATTGTCTTTCCACAACAAATAAGTAAATGAGGTGATGGATGTGTTAATCAGTTCAATGTAAGCATTTCACATTGTATAGCAAATCAGTACACTGAACCCCATAAATACATCCATGTACACAGTCATGATTTTAAAAAATAATAATAAAATAATAAACTGAAACCAAGGGCGGGCACAGTGTCTCACACCTGTAATCCTAGCACTCTAGCAAGTCCAGTGGATCGCCTGAGTTCACAGGTTCAAGCCCAGCCTGAGCCAGAGAGAGACCTCGTCTTCTAAATATAGCTGGGCGTTGTGGTGGGCACCTGTAGTCACAGCTCCTTGGGAGGTTGAGACAAGAGTATCACTTAAGCCCAAGAATTTGAGGTTGCTGTGAGCCGTGACGCCATAACACTCTACCAAGAGTGACAAAAAAAAAAAAAAAAAACTGAAACCAGGAGCAACAAAGACTCATTCAGGAAGAAGCCTTCCAGTTACTTTATGAGTTAAAAAAATACTGCCACTGCCAGTGTGGGGAGGGAGACCCAGGGACACTACCACCCCATTCCAGGTTATATCAGGAAGTGGCATCCAGACAATACAAGGATGCTTTCTGCAATGGAGAGAGGTTTTTTTTTCTTTTAAGAGACAAAGTCTCACTTTATCACCCTCGGGAGAGTGCCATGGCCTCACAGGTCACAGCAACCTCCAGCTCTTGGGCTTAGGTAATTCTCTTGCCTCAGCCTCCTAAGTAGCCGGGACTACAGGCGCCTGCCACAAGGCCCAGCTATTTTTTTGTTGCAGTTTGGCCTGGGGCCAGGTTTGAACCCATCACCCTTGGTATATGGGGCCAGTGCCCTACTCACTGAGCCCCAGGCGCCACCCCAATGGGGAGAGTTTTAAATGAAGTATTCCTTTTTTCCTTCTTCCCTCCCTTTTTACCTTCTTTGTCCTTTCCTTTCTGATTCCTTCCTTATTTTTTCCTTTCTCATTGCCTTGACAAACTCTCACTGTGTTGTCCAGCTTAGAGTGGTACAGTGGCCCAATCACACCTCATAGTAACCTTGAACTCCTGGGCTCAAGCAGTCTCCCTACATCAGCCTCACAAAGTACTGGGATTACAAACAGGAGCCACTGTCCCTGGCCCCAGTATCCACATTCCTAATTAAAGTAGAGAATGGTTTGTCAACTAAGTTCATAATTATATTTTGCATAAACCTTCACCTCACAGTTCTTTGTATATATAATTATTTTTCAAGTAATTTGAAAAACTTACCTTTTAGACTTCTGTAATATTTGTTATTGCTGGGCGAGTTCTCAGAGAAACCTAATGACCTTCTACTTGAGATATTAGATATTCTTTCTTTTCTTTTTTTTTTTTGAGACAGAGTCTCACTATGTTGCCCTCAGTAGAGTTCTGTGCCATGACAGCTCACAGCAACCTCCAACTCTTGGGCTTAAGCGATTCTCTTGCCTCAGCCTCCTGAGTACCTGGGACTATAAGCACCCACAACACCTGGCTATTTTTTTTTTTTTTTTTTTTTAGTTGCAGTTGTCATTGTTTAGCAGGCCCAGGCTCAAACCCACCAGCTTTGGCATATATGGCCAGTGCCCTACTCACTGAGCTACGGGCGCCAGGCCATATATTAGATATTATTAATTGTTTTTCCTCCCTCTTCAATGTAAGCGATTAGAATTGAGATATCATTTGCTGAGATACCAAATTTTTTCAGAGTCTCAGAAATCCAAGGAAAAAAGACCAAAAAAAACAAAAAAGAAGAAGAAGACAACCAATGTGTCTTGTGTCTGAAACATCCCCTAATCTACTCTCTTCTTTGGTCAGGTTCTTTTTATATTTTAATAATTTTCTCTGCCTAGTTTTCCCTTTGATAATCTCTTTCCATCTTCTATCTGTACTGCCTCGAAAGTACTCCATAGTTAAAGCTGCACCTTGTTCCTGTGGAATCAAGGCCATACTTTTTGGCATTGCACAAAAACACCCCTCCCTCTGGCCCTAAGTGACCCTCCACACAGACACTCCTGCCTTCTGGCCAGTCTGAACTGCTTGGGATCCTGCTTGGGATTCATGGCATTCTGCCTGTGCTCATGCTTGTTCTCTACCCTGATGGTCTATATCCCAAGAGTGCTAGGATTACAGGCGTAAGCCAAACTGCCAAGCCTCAAACTGTTTTATTTCATCACAGGTCTTATGAACTATATTTTCAAAACTATTATCTCAAAGGCAAGGAGTAGTCAGGAAATTATACACAGGCTGTTAAAAATGCAAGGAACTTACATACATGTAAGGTTAAGAAATGACCTTTACTGAGAACCAATATTATGGAATATGTCACTGAATATTTTACCTGTGTCATTTTCTTGAATCCTGAAAACTACCCTATGACATTGCTATTATTTGTGTGTGATAGATGAAACAGCCAAGGCAAAGAATGTTTGAATTCACATCCCAGCTCGTTGCTTATCAACAGACATTTGCCATTTTGTTAGAGCCACATCACAACTTTCTTATTTCCTGGGCAGGGCCTGGCACTTCTGCCCCTATTCATTGTTAAAGTTGTGGTTGATCGTGTCTGACTTGGACAAACATTTTTACCTGAAGATAACAAGATTTTAGGCTGACCTATAACATCACAAAAACTTAACATATTCTTTTTTTTTTTTTTTTGAGATGGAGCCTCAAGCTATCCCCCTGGGTAGAGTGCCATGGCATCACGCTCACAGCAACCTCCAACTCCTGGGCTCAAGCGAGTCTCCTGCCTCAGCCTCCCAAGTAGCTGGGACTACAGG